>JAPYYD010003143.1:0-14498 GCA_028551405.1 Uromys caudimaculatus
ACACGGCAGGCTTCCTCTGCAGTTCAGCTTTAATGTTGTTGTTGATAGAGAAGGAAGAAGGAGAACCGCGCGGGACCCAACATGGCGGCGTTATATAGTCCCGGGGCAGCGTGTCCCCTATTGGTTGGCGTGCCCCGGGAGTGGGCGGTGATTAGACGTGTACACCCATGATGCATTTCGGGGTTTTCGCGGGCTAACCACAAGTTTCCTCAGAACAACAGCGCCATCTAGTGATGGCGAATATTCTAACCGCTCCTTACACAAAGGAAGTCAGGACTGGAACTCAAGCAGGGCAGGAAGCAGGGGCTGATGCAGAGGCCATGGAGGGATGTAACTTACTGGCTTGCTTTTGCTGGCTTGCTCAGCTTGCTTTCTTATAGAGCCCAAGACTACCAGCCCACAGATGGCACCACCCACAAGGGGCCCTCCCCCCTTGATCACTAATTGAGAAAATGCCTTACCGCTGGATCTCATGGAAGCATTTCTCAACTGAAACTCCTTTCTCTGTGATAACTCCAGCTTGTATCAAGTCGACACAAAACCAGTCAGTACAGTAAGTAAGTATTAAAAAAAAATTTCCAGGCTAACTTTGTATCAGTGGTTCCCAACCTTCCTAACACTGCAGCCCCTTAATACAGTTCCTCATGTTGTGGTGACCCCCAACTATTAAATTATTTTCATTGCTACTTCATAACTGCAATTTTGCTACTGTTATGAATAGTAATGTAAACATTTTTAGAGACAGAAGTTTGTCAGAGGAGTCATGACCCATAGGTGGGTTAAGCTGGTTAAGCTGGGACATTGAACTATCTGGGATTTTCTCTTTGGTCTCTGTCCACATGTGGCACTCATTAGTTTTGCTTCTGCCTATCAGCAGGTAAACAGTAAGAAAGCTCTCCCTAGGTGGGACTAAGAGAATTCTAGAACTGTCCATGGGGTCAGCTCAACCAAGTGGAGGGAAGAAAGAAATCTATGTTTGCTCTCAGTGCCGCCTGAGGTTCCCAATCTAATAAATCTCTATTAATTAGTAAGTTATTTTGACTCTCTACTTATATGTCTATTTTCAAATTGATTCAGAAATCTCAGAAGGAAGAAGAAACAGATTATTTTCTTCTCCAGACCCTAATAATTATTCTTTTCCTTCAGGCTAGAAAGCAAAAGTGTGTGTATGTGTATGTATGTGTTTGTGTGTATGTGTATGTGTGTATTTGTGTATGTATGTATGTGTGTATGTATGTATGTGTATGTATGTGTGTGTATATGTGTATGTAAGTGTGTGTATATGTGTGTATATGTATGTATGTTTATGTGTGTGTATGTGTCTATGTGTCTATGTGTGTATACGTTTATGTGTGTATGTATGTGTCTGTGTATATAGGTGTGTATGTATGTGTGTATGTGTATGTATGTGTATATGTGTGTATGAGTGTGTGTGTATGTATGTATTGTGTGTGTGTGTGTGTGTGTGTGTGTGTGTGTGTGTGTTGGGAGACAAAGACACACCAGCTCTTGAAACCATTCGAAGGCAGGATCATTATACTAACAGTCCTCTACCTACTCTTGCAGCCACAGTAACTCTCTGAGATGGGTCTTATTGCACATGAATGAGCTCTTGCCTCCTTCTTCCTGCCCAGCTTTCTCCCTTTATATCTTCTGCTTCCTTATCTGAACTCCTATCCCTCGGGAAGCAAGCAACAGGGTTTATAGCTAATTCTTCTTCAACTAGTTTCTCCTCTAAATGGTCCCAAATTCCAATTTCAGAGGGATATCCCCCCTGTGTTTTTCTTTTTTCTGGTTTTGTTTTGTTTTGTTTTGTTTTGTTTTGTTTTGTTTTGTTTTGTTTTGTAGAC
Organism: Uromys caudimaculatus; assembly: GCA_028551405.1. Lineage (NCBI taxonomy): Eukaryota > Metazoa > Chordata > Mammalia > Rodentia > Muridae > Uromys > Uromys caudimaculatus. The sequence continues at coordinate 1,851 of JAPYYD010003143.1, forward strand.
CCGGTCTCTCTCTTATGTAACTCAGGCTGCCCTGGAATTTGCTACTTAGACTAGGCTGGTCTCCAACTCATAGACATCCACCTGCCTGTGCTTTCTAGTGCTGAATTAAAGGTGTGTACCTCCATGCCCAATGTGTGTTTTTGTTTTTAAATATGTTTTCTTCTCTATATCCATCAAAGAGAACTACCCCTTTAAAAGACTTGAAGACGGCTTGTTAATAAAAATACAGGTCTCCATGTCATTTATTCAGGAGCTAAACTGGGCTAGAGTGGACACAAAAATGTCCTGTGGTTATTTGGGTACAAGCAGGATGGAGAAAAGCCCAAAGAAATACTTTTACAGATCCTGTTCATACTGAGGATATACTCTGATAGTAATTAAATGAAGTCAGAAGTTAGTAACAGTAAGTCTTTAGAAATTGCATCTATAAATCGAAATTAAGCAAAAAACTGTTAAAATGATAAGTCAAATGGGAACTTAAATAATACATAGAAAAATGCTAGAAAAATAAAATATATCAAAAACTGTGTGGGATTCAGCTAAGTGGTGCTCATTCAGAAATTTGTTTCTGTATTTATGGATTCTGTATACTTACATTTAGGAAGAGAAAGAAGTCCACATCAATAAGTCAAACTCCAATTTTATGACACTGAAATCAAGACAAACTAAATTCAAAGGAATCAGGTAGAAGGAAAAATTAAGATTAAAAGAGATTTAGAAACAAATGTCAGGTATCTAGAACTGTAAACATGGTCAACAGAGCCTGAGGCTCAGACTATGACTCTAGGGGATGGTGTTGCCTCAAGTTTGATCTTCAGTAATACAAAAGATAACAAAACAAAATGCCAACAGCAAAATTGTCTTTAATACAGTGAGTAACATAGATGACATACGTGTTGAGTGAAGGGGCACATGCATGTAATCCAAGTAGTGTGAGAGGCAGAGGCAAGAAGAACAAGAGTACAAAGTTAGCACTGCCTCAAACAAACAACAGCAACAACAACAAAACCACAGAAAACAAAACGTTGGCTATTGGAAACGTCAGTGTGATTGGCAAAGCTTTACTTAGGCTAATGAAAAGTGAAGGCTTAAATTACCAATGTGAAATTAAAGAAGTGATTCACTGCTAATTTTTGTTGAATTAAAAAATTACACAGCAGATTGTAGGGTGGTTTTTGCTATCCCGATTTAAGCTCTGGGCAGACTGTGCTACAAGCCCCCACCCAGATTCCATGGATAAAAAACAACACACACACACACACACACGCATGCACGCACACCAGATAATCTTAAAATGCCTTTGCTAACTCAATGACTGGGCACTCCTAAACCTCCCCTGCTACCCCAGGCATAATTGGATAAGAGTGGCTATTGGTCACTCCAACTGAAAACTCACATGGCTGGTTGGCATTATCTCCTGCCACTACTGCCTCCTTTCTCTTCCCCCCATTCTCCTGATTCTCCCTGTGTCCTCCCATGCAACTCTTAAGTGTCCTGCTCTATCCTCAATCATTGGTCGCTGGTATCTTTATTGATTAATCAAGAACCAGTTGGGAAACAGGACATTAGCATCAGAACCACCCTTTACATTAGATAACTAAAAGAAATGACAAAATTCCTGTAGAGTCCTAATATTACAACAATTTGAAGAAATAAAAAAAATTAATTTACAAGAAGTAACAAGATTGCCTTAATGAGAAATCTGTCTACAAACAACAACAACAAAAACAGCAAATATACAACTGAAAGTCTTCTCTTAGAAATTATGCCAAACATGAAGAGAAATGAAGACCAATTCTTTATAAACCTTTCTAAAGCAAACAAAAAAACAAATAAACAAACAAAACCCAAAAGAATTCCTTCCTAAGTTATGCTGAGGTCATCATTAAACATATACATAAAACAGTGGGCGACATATTAATAAAATGTAATTAATACTATTTATGTATATTAAAAAATAGTACCAAACCATTCCAGAAATATGTTAAGACCATTATACTGGTGACCAGTACATCTACCATACAACAGGTATTCGTAAGACTCAGGAAACTATTTGGAAGGTGAGGCAGAAATATTTTAAGAGCCAGAAGATCAGAATGTCTTTTGTGATACATTGTCTTCTAGGCATGACATGGTGTGGCATCCATGAAATTTTAACAACATGGTTTCCTAACCAAGGCTTGCATAATGACCATACTAGCAGATATGCCAACTAAACAGGGAGAAATTTCACAGAACCACACTCCTAGATGAAGACCTGCAATCAATCAGCAGCTCTTTAGATGGGGAGGGGAGAGGGGGGATAAGTTTTCTCCAGGGACAGGTCCTTTAATAGCTTAATCACTTCCAAGTGATTAACCTTATCCATATCCTCATGGCAGCAAATGTGCTAAATTGACTGAGTAGTAGATTATATTTGTATATGTAAATATATGTGAGTGAGAGAGAAAGAGAGATAATGATATTTAAAGTCAAAGAGGTTATGAATTTGAATTTTAACAGGAATAGGAAGACACAGGAAGAGTTGGAGCAGGGAGAGGGATGGTTGAAAATAATGCAAATTCAGTATTTATGTATGATAAATACTCAAAAAAGTAAAAAAAAAAAAAAAAAGTATAAAAACATAAGTTAGGCACTTGCTCTATGGAGTAAAGAAAAGAAGGATTTATTCCAGTAATTCAAGGTCTGCTGAATATATTTAAATCAACTTAATATACCCAGTAAGTAAAAAAAAGATAATACTTATTAATATTTGTAGAAAACCAGCAAAAATATTCAACGATTTATGGTGAGATCTCTGCTAAAGGTTGAAATAGAACTAAACTTACTTAGTCTGAGAAAAAGAATCTCTGAAAAACCTACAGTGAACACAAGTATTGTTGTTGAAAGCAAACATCATGTAAAGATAAAGAAAAAAAAAAACTAAAAAAAAAAAGTCCAAAGATCTTAAAATTTCTTTTCCATGTTTTATTGGAAAAAAATTGAGTGAATTAGATAAAAAATATATCCAAATTGAAAAATAGGGAAGGCAACTATTAGAACTGGATATATACACCAAAATTGAAAAACTGACATTACTAGTGGGTGAACAATCTAAAAAGTATAACACTAGATAAAATTGGAATTTTATAAATGATAAATTTATAAGTACTTATAAATGAAATACTTAAAATAGATGCATTTGTATTTTATAGAAATAAATTGAGGATATTGCTTGGTCGTTGAAATTATTTATGATCCCTGTATAAATCATGACAAAATATGGAATAGTCACATTTCAATAAAATGTGATAGTTATTCAGTCGATTGAGATAGAAATATAATATAATGACAATTTTTAATGTATTGAAACTTATCTTGTACACATTATCATAAATCATGGTGTTTTCTTCAAAGTTGGCAGAATTTATATGGGGATTGACCTTTTTTTCATTGCCCAGATTTTAACAAGTAGAAAAATAAAACCAAGAAATCAATGTCAATGATCCAAAATACTATTCCATTTAACTTCAAATGCAGCCATTTAAATAACTTTGGTCTAATTGCAGCTTTATTTAGGAAAGGTGTAGCTCAATGGAGGACCAATTTGGAGGAATTCTTGTAGCTTCTAACTGCTGGATTAAACTCTAGTCAGCATCCTGACTCCATGTCTGTCTTGACCTGCCTTTTCTTCATTTTATGTTTAGAGAATTTGGAACTGTGAATTTCAGTGAGATATAAATTATCCAGGAAGCATCTTATTAGTTTTATCATCCAGAAATTCCTTTCTAAAGGAAATTTGATACTGCCAAGTCTTTGTGCCTGTGAAATGAAAACATGAAGAGGTATTGCACTCCTATCTGAGTTTCTGTGGTAAGATGGGGAACAACCCCAGTGGGTGCCTTGGTGGACATTATAAAACCACCCTGTTGAAGGTTTTGTGGATGGGTTGTTGTCATTTTCCCTCCACTGGGAGTCCTTTCTGGTCACAGGAAGTGGCTACTTCAGGATCCATATCCCCCATTGTTAGGAGTCTCAGCTAGAGTTACCAACATAGACACCTTGAGGCCAACCCCAGCCCCGAGAGCCAGGTCTCTGGCATGTCTTACAGATTCCAACCCTCACCAAACACCACCAATTTTCATTTTCTCTTCTCTGTTCTCCCTACTCCTGATTCGCCCCTCCCCTCCCTATCCCCTCTTCACAAAACATTCAACCCAAAATGTGTTCTGCCTACAAGATGTTCAGTGACAAAGACAGAGTAGAGACAAAGAGAGTGGCCATCCAATGACTGGCCCAAATTGAGACCAATTCAGTGGACAAGAACCAATGCCTGACACTATTAATGACCTTCTGTTATGCTTGCAGACATATGCAGGATCCTAGCATAACTGTCCGCTGAGAAGCTCCACTCAGCCAGCCAATGGAAACAGATGCAGAGACCCACAGACAAACATTAGATGGAGCTCAGTGGGTTGGAGGAAGGACTGAGGGACTCAAAGAGAACAGGGACTCCAAAGGAAGAACAACAGAGTCAACTAACCTGGACACTTGGGACCTCCCAGAGACTGAACCAGCAACCAAAGAGTGAGCAAGTGCTGAACCTAGGGTCCCCACACATACGTAGCAGATATGCATCTTGGTCTTCATGTGAGTTCCTGAACAACTGGAGCGGGAGCTGTCCCTGAATCTCTTGGCTGCCTCTGGATCACATTCCCCGAAATGGACTTCCTTGTCTAGCCTCAATGGGAGAGGATGTGGCTAGTCCTGCAGTAATTTAATGTAACGGGTTGGGGGTTGTGATATCCAGTGGTAGCCTACACTTCTCAGAGGAGAAGAGAAGGAGGGAATGTTATCCTCTAACAAAAATGCCATGGCATGTGCATGTACACACACACACACACACACACACACACACACACACACACACACGCACACTACCCTGTCAATTGATATGGGAAAGTTTATTTTTTCCTTTGGTAACATCAATTAGCAAGTGTACACTAATTATTTTCACATTTAACCTTTAAAAATTCTTCCACGTTATCCTCTACAATGGAGATGACTCATACTATATGCTCATCTGTCTTTTACTACAATCGACTTGAATTAAATCTTTATGTGATGAGCTGTTCAGCATTGTTTTGACAGACTAAAATATGTTTATTCTTTTTACACTTATCTATACATCTGTTACACCTCTCCTACTTCCTCATCTTGTTAGATGAGCTTAAAAGCTTAGTTAAAACGGTCCTCACCTCACTTTTACTGACATAGTCTTCAGGAGTAGTTATGCTCTTGGATCATCTCTAAACCACTGATGAAAAACCTCTCAAATCATGTGTTTAGTTCCCCTTCAAAAACTTCCTTGTCACCTTCTGTCAAGTTCTCATTTGCTATGTGCACACTTGTCTTTAGTAGCTTGTTTAAAATTATCATATGTGGTGGTTTAAATAAGAACAGTCACCATATTTGTATTTGAATGGTTAGTTATCAGGGAGTGGCACTACTTGAGAAGGACTAAACAGCAGTATGGATTTGAAGTAGGTGTGGCCTTGTTGGAGGAAGTGTTTGGGGGGGGGGGGGAATGGGCTTTAAGGTTTTCTAAAGTCCAAGCCAGGCCCAGTGTCTCTTTCTTCTTCTGCTGCCTAAAAATCTGGATGTAGAATTTTCAGCTCCAATACCATGTCTGCTTGTGTGCCCCATATTGCCTGCCTGACAATGGATTAAACCTCTGAAATAGTAAGCAACCTCCAAATAATTTTTTTCCTTTATAAGAATTGCTATGATAATGGTGTCTGTTCACAACAGTATAACACTGACTAAGAAAGTATATTGTTCCATATTTTACCTTCAGATAACTGTGTGCAAGTAAGAACATTTTACTATTATTAAATGAAACTAGCAAATGACCTTATGCACAGATTTTTCAAAAATAATAAGCAAAATATTATTAATATCTTACATTACTAGAAATAATAAACAGATACATGTTTTAAAATAATGGTTATAACCACTATGAATGACCAACCATATGCACAGACAGGCACAGGTATGTCATGATGATAATTCAGTTAGTATAAGTAACATTGCCATTTTGGACAGTTCTTTCTCAGTAACCAAGCAATTATTGACATACAGCAAACAAATGAATAAATGCCCCCAGTATATCCCATTGCCTCACAGTTCCCTTGTAATGCTGGTGTGTTAAGGTTTCTCTTGGATGACTGAAGACGATTCTATGTTTTTTTTATCATGCATAGATGAAGTCTGGACTCAGTAATGTATAAACAAAGATACTCATTTACATCACCCCACCAACATCCTTCTTCCCTGGGACATCGAGTTTCCACAGGATTCAGCACATCCTTCCACTGAGGTCATACCAGGCAGTCCTCTGCAACACTCATACCCAGGGCCACCCATCAGCCCATGTATGCTCCTTGATTTTTGGCTTATTCTCTGGGACCTCCTGAAGGTTCAGATTAGTTGACACTGTTGTTCTTCCTATGGGGTTGCAATTCCCTTCAGTTCCTTCAGTCCTTCCTCTAACTCTTCCATATGGGTCCCTGACATCAGTCCAATGGTTGGTTATAAATATCTGCATCTGTCTCAGTCAGCTGCTAGTAGAGCCTCTCAGAAAACAGCCATGCCAGGCTCCTGTCTCCATGCACAGTATGGCCACAGTAATAGTGTCAGTATTTGGTGTGTGCAAATGGGATGGGTCCTAAGTTGGAATAGTCACTGGGTGGCCTTTCAGTCTCTGTTCATTTTTTGTCCCTGTATTTCCTTTAGACAGAAACAATTCTGGGTTAAAAATTTTAAAGATGGGTAGGTGGTCCCCTGCCTCAACTGGGGGCCATGTTTATCTACTGGAGATGATCTTTTCCGGTTCCATCTCCCCACTCTTGGACATTTTGGCTACTGTCATTCCCATTGAGTCTTGATAGCCTCTCACATTTCTGGTCTCTGGGACTTTCTAGAGGTTCCCCCTGCCCCCCAATCTCCACTGCTGCGTATTTCCATTATTCTCCTGGCCCTCTGGGTGTCTCTCCTGTCTTTCTCCATACCTGATCCTGCCCTTCCTTTTCCCTACCCCCCCCCACCCAGTTGCATCTCTCCCTCTTCCTAAAAGTTCAGAATACCTGTGATACAACTCCTCCAGTTTTTTAAAATGTAAGTGGTCTGTCACTGGAAGAGTGGAGGTCTGAATGAAGACAGTGTTTTAGCATCTTTCCATTTTGGCCTTTGGGTTTCTCTGTCTTTGTCCACATATATAATTGTCTGTGGAATTATAATGTCTCTTCCAGCCAGGAAAGAAAACTAAACTCTGATTCGTTTCGTCCTACTTACTCTGGCACCATATTACCTAAAGTTTGTCTTCCATGCCAGTGAGTGACATTGTTGTCATTTGAAATCATTTCAGAAATGGAGAGCACATGCATACAGGTTCATGAGTTGCTTCAGTGTTTTTAGAGTATTATCCTGCTCACTTAAATACACTTAAAGCTAGCAGCTAAACACACTTCCTCTTGCTGAGGTTGCTTTTGATCAGGTATTTGATCACAGCAATGGCACAGTAATGCATGCACATGGCTACAAAGGAAATCTAGGGAATGCATATTTCTGGAAAGTCCTTGGAGTTGCCTGTGAGACTTGATATGTTCTGTTTTCTATGCAAAATTATCAACATATGGTGAACTTTGCTAGTATTTTTTTTTTGTACAAAGGGATTTAAATATGAGGGTACATTCCATCACTACTGATATGGATGTTAACAATTTGTGATATAAACAACTTAAAATGAGTAACTCCATTTTGCCATAATGAAGTTGTGTAAAATGAATTAATATTACACAAAAACATTACACAAAATATTAATGAACAAATAAAGACTTTGGCATCTGACGATTCTTGAAATTATAATCCATTCTATTTTAAAATAGAATCATTATTTTTAGCTTTATCATAATGTCCAAGTTCCAACTGTGTCTAATTCTAAGTCTTATGAAGTTATTAGTTCTTGATCATTACACTACACAGACACAAAGTCCCAACTGCATCCTTTTAATTTTTAGTGCTATAGATTGAACCTAGGGTTTTGTGGTAGCTAAGTACATATTCTACCACTGACCTCCAAATCTTTTGGAAATACTATTTATTTTAATAGAAGATCTCATAAACTTGCACAGCCTTGCCTTTAACATGAAATCTTCTTGTTTCATCCTCTTAAGCTGAGATCTCAGATCTGAGCCAAGGGGCCCAGCTGCCATCTTTATTCTAAATGATGAAGAAATGGGGAACCTACATAATTCCTGTTATTTAATAGCTGAACAAGCAGGCAATTACCAGTTACTTAACATCATCCAGCCAACTGATTGGCCATCAAGCTGTGACAATGTAGGTAAAAAGTTAATTATTTTTCTTTCTTATATATCTTACATAAATCATGAAAATAAAAAATATTATATAGGAAAGCTACAAACTCCTCATTAAATAGTCAGAGATATGATGGATTACAGTAAATTAAAAGACTCCCCAAGACAAATCTCTACAGAATTCCCTCCCCCAAGGACAGTTCCTGTAACAAATTATCTCAAGGAGCAAACTTTGTTTTTAAAAGATTATGAAAGTACAAACTGCAGCAAAGTTTTATGCATGATGGTATATTAAGTAAAATATATAGAATCAGCATTTTTCAGATTCCAGATGTTTCCAGATTTCTAGAATTTTTTGGTCTATTTATTTTGGTCATTTCACATTTTAAGGACTTTAATATCTATACATCTTAGTGAATATCCCTTTGGTTATACATATTTATTGCAAAACATTTGAGACTATCACAGGCTCCATTGTTTTGAATTGGGTTAGACATATTCAATGAAATTCCCTTAGCATACTGCCATCAATGTGATGCAAACTTAAAGTAACTAGTTCTCAGGGTATAACATTTTTATAGCCTCATTTTCTTCTGTTGCTTGGTAGATAACATCTAGGGAAAACAAGCATAAAAAAGCACAAGGATTGTGAAACTGACCCAAGTGTTAAGGACCATGTGATGATACTAGAAGATCACACTAATTGATTCTCCAATACCAAATGGTCAACCCTGAAAACATATATACAAGTTCCGTTATACAGCCTGAACAGGCCGTAGTTATGTATTTGTGAATATATATGTAGATATCTACATATATATGTATACACAGAGAACTTTTTTTCTGGAACATTATGAAGAGGAAGAGACATTGCTTATCCCCCACACTATTTTCACAACGGATAGTAAAATTACTTGTTGGTGTTATTATATCACGTTATTAATATAAGAAGTAAGACACTAAGATTTTAAAATGCCTATTTTCTACTCAAGTTTAACCTAAACATTACACATTAGTTAGCATACTAAATTTGGGCAAATGACCTGGATGTTCAATATCCATACTCAGAGACCTATACTGATGTGATCAGAGAATTAAAAGAGAGAATATTTTATTTCCCTTGTCATTCAAGGTCCAATAAGTCACAGGGAACTGTAGAGTTACTATCAAAATGTACTGTAACTGTGAGGAGTCACCTGTTCTTTGTCTTATAAAGACCACAGAAACACTACTGAATGGACTCTAACCAAGAATCCAGTATAAAAGAGGATGGTTAGCACAGAAGAAAAATTCCTCTTCCAGTTGCAAATAAAACATTGGTCAAGCAATGTATTTGACTTCTCATCACCTACATAGACAAACAGACAAAAGAAAAACTAGAGAAACCAGGGGTTTTTCCCAAAGCCAAGTGGCCCACAAGGACCAGATCTTTAACTGCCTTCAACAGTAAAACAAAGTGATTAATTTTGACCACCTACATGGTTTTAAGCACCCACCAGGAAAATCCAACCAGAAATAAAACAAATATGATTCTTTAATAATTCAAGTGATTATAATGACTTCCTCAGACACCATAATTAACCATATGAGCTATTATTTGTAATACTGAGGCCAAATTTAAAAGCTATATTTACCAACTATGGGACATTATCTCTTTACACAAGCATATTTTTCACAGTTGCCATGTGACATTCTGTGTTCTAACTACCCATATTCCCTGACTAAAAGATCTTACTGTCAAGCACACAGGTTTGGTAAATTACTCATGATACCCAAATCGTGTTCCTGGAACATTGCTGGACACTCATAAAAATGAGGGTAGAGGGGGATGTTTCTCTTATATATTATTGCCAATTAGATGCTAATTTCTGCTTAGATGCTAATGTCTGGTTGTGACTTCAATAAATGTAATATGGACTTCACTCAAGTTGGATCCACATTGTCCACTTTTCACTGACTTTATACATGGTACAGGGACAGAGGTATCTCTTGCTGGTAAGGCAATGCAACACCAATAAGGCAATTACCTTAACTAATGTCTCTTACATTTCCAGGCAATCACTCCTTATGAAGGTTTGGTATAACACACAACTGATTGCACAGTTATAGTTTGATCTGTCAAATACTATTTATGTTCATTTAGTTTTATAAAAGGCCATTTCTATGGCCTTCTCCTTCTGCAAGGTTCTGGTATACAGTCCAAGCAGCTAGACGATTATACTTCATTTTACTAAGCAGAACTTACGATAATTATAGTGTAAAAAATTCATCATTAACTTTTTCTCTTAATATTTTCCATGATGTCACAGTAAAAAGAACTCAGTGGTCTAGTTCTGTACTTAACTGGCTGATGAAAGGCTTCTTTAACTCATGAGCCATGGATAATGGATGGATGGCCTCTTCCAAGATGTACTTCTTGTAATGGTCAGTGATGAAAAAGGAACCATCAGTCTCAGTGACAACCAGGACAAAGTTAGTTAAGGATTTTTTGGATGTTTTCTTGCCTGTTCCCATCTGCTAATATGGGCAAAATTGCACTACCTCTTTTCTTATAGTCTCAGTAGCAATTATAGAAGTGCGAACAGCTTCATTTTTTATATGTTACAGATTCCACCTCCCTCTGATATCATATTCCAAAGATACAATTAAAATTGAACAACTGTGTGTGTCTGTGTTTTTTCATCCATGGATCCAATATTCTCTGGGTGGGGGCTGATAGCACAGTCCATTCTCAGAGCTTAGGTGGGGTAAGCTACATGTAACCCTGCTGCTATCTCTTCTTTAGTCAACTGGAAGCAGTTAAGAGTGGTTGGCACCCCCAAGTCCCTAATAGCAGTTAGGGTGAGCTCTGAGAAGGGAAAATTAGGGATTAAGATTTAGGCAGACTTCCTGATAGGCAAGCAAATAAGGAGAGGGGTAATAACTAGAGCATAATGATGAAAAATTCCCAGGATCTCTAGATTCTTTCTTACCATTTTGATTTGAGACAAAAGTCTGGTAGCTTAAAGCAAAGACCTTGTAGGCTTTTTCTCCTGCTGTAGAACCCTGCTGATGAGCTAACTAAACAAGTTCAAGGCCTATCAGGACATGTATGCATAACAATTGTGGGTCTCTCAAACATCTTAATTTTCTTCAAACTGACCAACTCTAAAGTAAGGTGTAGACTTAAATTTTTCAAATCTTACTTTTAATATGGGCTTTTAAGTGCTTTAACCTCTCTTTTAACCTACCACCTACCACAAATAGTGGGAAAGAAAGGTTATTAGGACACAGGGGAAGTAGACCTGTTTAGAAATAGCTCTTTGGAGCAAACCCAATCTATATTGTCAGGAAACCAGCAGTTCAGTTTATAGAAACCACCAACAGCAGCTTGATCCACTCATAAATACTTCACGAATATACCAGCAGTCCAATCCAATAGTATCAGGATAGCAAACGTGAATCAGCAGCAGAAACAGCCAGGCTGCCGCCAAATTTGGCACAAGTCAGCAGGAGTGACCAAGACCAGAAGGGACACCAGGAGAAGTTCTCTACTGTGCCTCTCTCAATGAAGTGAAAATCAGTGGAGACAAAGACACAAGGCCAACAAAACATTGTAACGCTAGCTATGCAAGCCCACTATCACTGACCGTTGAATCCTATTTATACTCTCTCCAAACATCACATGACCTCCACTGGTCTTGCCTTAGCACATGAGTCTTAGTGAAACTCCATGTGACTCTGTATCAGCTCTCTTCCAATTGGCCCGAGTCCACTAAAGTGGCAAGAAGCCACCAAAACACCACCAAATGCTTTTTGGTGCATTTCTTTCTTATGAAGTTATGCCAAATGATGACCATTAAGGAATGGCAAAGTACACCAATACCATCCAGTGATGTCCACCATCTGTTGAGTCCTTCTTAGCACAATCCATCCTTTCACATGTTTGCTTTAGCAAAACATTCTTTTATGTATATCTGCTTCGACATAACTGACTTTCCAAAGAAACCAGAAGTTTCTACTTCAGTAAGGGAGGAAGATTCTTCAGAGACTTTCAGAAACCTCAGGGCTGGAGAACAGGCTGGAACATTTTGCTCCCTGAAGCTCAACGTCTTTTTCTCTGTGTGTCTGCAGCACACGGATTTTTCACACACACACACACACACACACACACACACACGCCCCAGTATACAGCTTATTTCAACTACTACCATACACACACACACACACACACACACACTCACACACACGCACACACTCACACACACACTCACACACACACACTCACACACACACACACACTCACACACAC
>JAPYYD010003144.1:0-14495 GCA_028551405.1 Uromys caudimaculatus
AGTAACTTTCTCCCAGCGCTGCTTGACTATGGAACCCTGGTGGCCAAGGCAGACATCTCCTGCTTCAGCAGCTGCTGTTGGGATCCAGGGGCTTTCTATGCCCGCCTACCTCAGTCCCTGTGTCTCGCAGGTTCGGGGCAGTTCCTGGTGAGCTGTAGAGCTTGTTTTGGGCCCACTCCTGGCTTTTCCAAGCTCCTGGGAGGGTATCTTTGACCTGGCACTAATTGGCTATGGAGCCCTGTGGCCCAAGCTCCTGACTTTATTCTTTCTTTGGTTTTTTTTTTTTTTTTTTTTGGCTTTTTGAGACAGGGTTTCTCTGTATAGCCCTGGCTGTCCTGGAACTCACTCTGTAGACCAGGCTGGCCTTGAACTCAGAGATCCGCCTGTCTCTGCCTCCCAAGTGCTGGGATTAAAGGCGTGCGCCACCACTGTCAGGCCTGACTTTATTCTTGATCAGGGCAGACCATGGTATAAATGCTGGAGATACATTCTACCCAAGGTTGCCCACTTCTAATGTTTTTCTTAATTCCCAAACAACAATGAGCTAGTGCTATTTACCCAGGACTAAATCAATTAGAACCGTTTCAAATATTTTTGAGCAGTTTCCCTATATTCCATTGTTTAGTAGACCTGAGAAAATATAGTGATTTGTACTCCTAGGCTATATTATAACTCGTAAACCATTGAAATCATGAACTCGCAGTGTGTGGTTGCATAAGAATGTACTTGTAAACCGTCCATCATGCTTACATGGTACTGCCTTGAAGCACTACCCCTCTCACTGCTGAAATAGGTTCAAATTTGAATGTTAAGGTAACTATTGTGTATGAAAATTATAAATTAGCTTTCAAAATAACAGAGACTAATTATTTCAATAATAAGATAGTGAACAAACTGAAACTAAACAGAGAAAGATGAGGTATATGATACAGAATAGCTTTGTTGGAATGACACATTAGATACAGTTCATTCACAATTTAGAATAGTTTTCAGTGAAATATGAAAAGACATCATATTATTCAGCCTCTGATAGCAGTAGAATAGATGATCCTTGAGTCTCATATTGTTTTAGAAAACAGGAAAGTCCTGTCCTTCCTGCAAAAACAGAAAGGAACAACTGAGCAGGTTCCTAGGGAATATGAACTGTGCCATGGTAAAGAAAGCAAGAGAGTTCTGAAATCAGCTGAGAAGGCAAAGAACCTGATTGGTTGAGGATTGGATTCTTTCTATGGTGGGGGTAGAATATATAGGAAGGTGGATTATCTCTCAACAATATGGCATCACTATTGGGTAGCTTTGTTATTGAATCTACTACTGTCTTATCACTAATTTAAAAGACTACTATTCAATAACTCATATATTTGACAGATACAGGACATGTTAATATGTCCTCCTCTTCACGAAATGGACAATTCACATACAAAGGAATCTTCAAGTTGTAGATATACAGTCTCCTCTTTGCTGTGTGAGCTCACAGATTTCTCCTCAGAAAAAGGCTGAGTTCTTTGGGAAAGTTCAGCTCTGTTCTTGAAATGAGGCTGCTTGACATTTACTCAGAGCCTTGTGAGAGTTTTACAACATGATTGTTCCTGCTCATGGAGCACCGTGTGGGAGTAGTAACTAAAAATGATTGGCAGGACCGGTTCTGTTTGTTCCCAGGTTGGTTTTGGATGGGACAAACCATAGCCTCACATCTTAATTGAGATGTGTGAAAAATTAAATCCAGGTCTCATGTGTGCTACAGAAAACCTTCCTCTGACCATCTTCCCTACGCTAAGATGTGCAATGTGGGACTCAACTCCCATGCTGGAGCCAGAACTGTCTACCAGAGTTAGGATACTGAGTTGGCACAGACCTTCAGCAGGTGCTGTGGGACATCTCCTTAATCAAATACAGGATTTGCCATAATGAAGTAAGTTTTTAGTTTCTGAGAACTTGGAGAAGCCTGAATGTCATTTTGTTAAATGAGCACCAATCATCTTTGAAGCTCTATTCTATCCTAGTTTTGGTTTCTGTAGATGTGATAAATATCAAAAATATAAGCAATTTGTATTATTCCTTTTGTTTTGTTCCATGTGACTATTCAGACAATTATTTTTTTTTTATTACTGTAGCTTTGGGAGCATATTTTAATATCCAATAGCATAGTTTCTCTTTGAGAGGTTGGGTGATTGTAGCATTTTGTGGTTTTGTCCAACTTCAGGAGTCATTGTATGAATTTAATTTTTGACATTTGTGCTTGTTTATCATATTTATCAACTTAATATCCCCTAGGAAAGGAGCCTCTAAGAATGTTGTAAAGAATTACCTTGATTAGTCTCTTAATGTGGAAGGAGAGGCCTGATGCCCCAGTGTAGAGGAAATGCAGGGAGGGAGGGAGGGAGCTGGTGGGTGAGCACCCTCATAGAAGCAGGGGGGAGGGAGGATAGGATAGGGAGTTTCCAGAGGGGAAACTGGGAAAAGGGATAACATTTGAAGTGTAAATAAATAAAATATCCAATAAAAACACATTTTCATGGCTTTAGTTACAAGCTATATGATGTTTTTATTTGTGAGTTAATTAGAATGAAGAAATTTTCTTATTAGTCAAGAAGAAAACAGTCTTTAAAATTCATGGAATGTTTTCTCAGACAGACACCCTAAATGTGTTCCAAGGTCCCCTTTCTTTCTGACTCTGTAACACCTTTCTCTCTCTCTCTCTCTCTCGCTCTCGCTCTCGCTCTCACTCTCACTCTCGCTCTCTCACTCTCTCTCCCCTTCTCTTTTTCCCTCCCTGAGATTTAGATAGATAGATAGATAGATAGATAGATAGATAGATAGATAGATAGATGATAGATAGATAAATGATGATAATGATGATAGATATACAGATAGATAGGCAGACATATACATAGATAAAGAGAAATAGAGATATCTAATATAGATATAAATGTAGACATCATCAAACCTCTGTAGATTAGAATGGGCACTCAGAAGTAGTGGGATTCTCTTAGGGTTTTACATATTTGCTATCATATCACTGTTGATTCCACCTTTATAATTTTTACTAGTTCAATTCTCAGAAAGATGAATTTTTTTAACATTATAAAAAATAAAAGATGAAACTGACAAAATTGAAGCCAAAAAAAATAAATAGCTTTATAACTTTTACATAAATCCTAGAAACTTTGCCAAAATCTTCTTGTTATTCTTCCTTATAACCGATTTCTCTAATTTGGTCTTTTTAAAAAATATTATATTCTATCAATATTTATCTCTCTCTCTCTCTCTCTCTCTCTCTCTCTCTCTCTCTCTCTCTCTGTGTGTGTGTGTGTGTGTGTTTGTCTGAGTCTATGTCTGTGTGTGTCTGTGTGTGTCTGTGTGCATGTCTGTGACTCTATGTGTGTGTGTGTGTTACCTTAGAATAGTTGCTATCTGACTTTTAAAATGATGTGTAGAATTAAAAAGTGTTCTCAAATGATGAAATACAAAATACTGAGAAACATTTTGCTAAGTGTTCTGTATCCTTAGATATCATGGATATGTAAATTTAAATTACTTTGTCATTTAATCTAATCCCTCTGAAATTGTCTAAGTTTTTAAAAATGCAGAAAAATGACAATAATTGGAATGGATATGGGGAAATAAGAACACTTAGTCCCTGCTGTAAGAATCCAAACTGGGGTAGTCACTATGGAAATCAGGGTGGAAATTCCTCAAAAAGCCAGAAATGTGTCTACTACATGATCTAGGTGTACTACTTATGGAGATATAGTAAAAAAGTCTATATGTCCTACCATAGAGATATGTGTTCTGTTATAGTCATTGCTGCTCTATTCACAATAGCCAGTAAATGGAGACAGCATAGATGACTGTCACCTGATCATTAAATGATGAAAATGAGATATATGTACAAAATTTAATACATATTTAGCAATTAAGTCTGTCAATCTTACTAACAATACATTGTCTAACAAGTATACATCCATCAATATAATTAGGATATATTATCTCCTCATTGTACCTCTAATCCAAAACAGGTTGATAGATTGCTGTAATGTGATGCCTCAGGACAAAAGCCTTTTTGCACACAGGCCTGTAGTACAAGAGTTTGTATTTGGTTTGCTGAAAGCGAATGTAGCATCCTGTGTCAAAGTTGAATTTTATAGAGTTTATTATTCTACTGATAATGAAGGGTTTTCCAAAAATGTAGTTCTATGATGAGTTAAGTCTGAATCCAGGAATCACATATGAAAGATAAGAGTAAAAGTTGAGATTTCTATGTGATTACCACATTTTTGATGTTGGGAATAGAACACATTGTGCCAGGAAATAGCCGTGACTGTGCTTTTCTTTCTTGGTTCTCCCCTGAAGATAAACTGATGGGGAAAAGCATCTGAGGAGGTGAGATCTTTAGAGTTGCCATTCAATAATAAAACATTTACCTATCTTAAGTCTGAATCACATTTCTACTGTAGCTGACCTGCCTGAAAGTTTCCTTTGGTCCAGAAACTGCAGTCTCTGGAATTTTGCAACTCAACTTAGAACAGAAGGGGATTAAGTAAAGGATTAATTGCTAGAGCCATTTTTTCAGATGCCTCTCTCTTGTCAGTGTAGGGAGAAGTTTGGAGCAATAATTTCTATTGAAAAAAGTCATGCTCACAGAAGGAAAAACTTTTACACAAGCAAATATGGATTAAACTCACATAAATTCATATATAGATTAATTCATACACATTCTTAAGTTTCCATTCTAACCAGTTGGGCTTAGCTTACATATTTATCTAATAATTGCATGCCTACACACACACACACACACACACACACACACACACACACACACATATCCATAATTACATATGTATATAGAACAAAAAAACAAGCCCCAACGCCGAATGAACTCACTCATTCTGGATGAAAAATTAACTCCAATCTTTATTACATAGAGAAAGAAAAAGCATCTACACTTTTATTGCTAAATGATTTTTTAAAGCCAAGTCTGTAAGAAGAAAGTTTTGTTCTCTTTAGTAAGACTAAGTCTGCCTTGCTATTAAGACCTGTTCTTTCCCATGATAAGGAGAAGCCTGCTTGCTCCTTCTGCTCTCTCTACAGCTTCTTCTCTTTTCCTCTTTTCTTCTGCATTCTGCATATTGCTATCTTAATATATAAAAAATGTCTAATAATTTTTAAGTTATTCCACTCTGCATTCCCCTTTTATTCTAATCTAGAAAATTTCTTCCTCTTTCTTTTTTCTCAGCACTTATACATATTCCAGAACATATGATTGCATGTTAAAAAGTTTAGCACATGGTTTCACATAAATTTAATTCATAAATCGAATAAGAAGTTTACAACAGGGAAGGTTTACATGCATATACATTTGGAATAATTATTTGTCTAAACATTCATCGTCTCTTACTAGGTCTAAATGTCATGGAGTTTTAAAACCATAACTTTAGTGACTAAGTTATAAGTGAAGATTTATTTTTTTTTTTACAACAATAACAGAAATGTTTAATTTTGGGATATTTTCAATGCACTCATAGGAAAATGAGTAAAATCTGTTTCCCAATAACATCACAATATTATTACTGATAGATACTAGACATTATATTGGGACATTTATTAAGCTGAAAATGCAAATTAACCTTAGTTTCTGTTGTTTGTGTTCTTATGTTTGCCTCTTGCCATCTTGTTATCTCTAATGCTCCCTGCCCTCACTTTATCTATCTGGACCTGTCCTGCCTGTGATCCTGATTGTGTAAGAACTCCTCAGAGTCCAACTGTCTGTGACCCTGTGATTCTGGGTTCCTGTGACCTGAGATCCTCATTGTGTCAGAATTTTTGGTAGTCCACCTGCCTTTGGGATCCTGAGATCCTAGTGTGATCAAGCTCCTGAGATACTGTGATCCTATGATCCTGGGTATGTTAGAGCTCCTGGCAGTTGAGATTTCTCTGGCTGTTTTGGGACTGGTTACCTAACTAGTGCCAAAAGTCTGCTCAGTGTACCATCATAGACTGGAAGGTTGTATAGTTTTGTATAGATAAACCCAGTCAATATTTTATCTTCTGCCCTTGCACCTATAGTAAATAATTAGTTCCCTTTATATGACATTAGGTTAATTGTTTTACAACCTCTTAGAATGTGCTCCAAGTTGTTAACACCTTCCTCTACCTCAGAAGCAATTAACTAATGAGATTTGAAAAGTAGCAGAGTTCTCAATGCAGTTCTGACATCAGAAAGGACATTAATAGAAATCCCACTGTAAAAGAGATCAAAAATTACTAATATAATTTTAGGAATTCATATAGGATCATCACTAATGTTTAAGAAATCCTCTATTTGTTTATATAGAAACACAACAAGGCAATACAATTTCATTTTTCTGCAGATATATATATTTGAAAAGCATATTGATAGAAGGAATCTTTCATAAAATGAAATCTCCTAGACCTTGCCTGCAGAAGCAAATAGATCATAGATTTTAATCCATGGTGGACCCATCTCAGAAAGATTACTCACTGGTTTTTAACTTCTAGATGGCTCCAGGCAAGATTGGACATTTCTCATCCCAAAGGCATAAAATAATTGAAATAAAGCATGAGACATTCATCACTTTATCCAAACTCTGAGAGATCTAGTGCAGGTATGCCTTGGGTTTCTCTATTATGAGAATACAAAGAAGTCATAAGTCTATTAGAAAACAATTTTAACATATTTTCAGGGGACATGAATCACATCATGTGGATGGAAAAAAGAAATCATATTCTTTGGGTCTGTGAATTATAGTATGGTGTATCCTGTACTTTACGGCTAATGTCCACTTGTAATTGAATACATATCATACATATCATTATGTGTTTGGCTTACTTCACCCAGGGTATTTTTTAGTTCAATCCACTTGCCTGCAAATCTTATGATGTCTTTGTTTTTAATAGATGAATAGTATTCCATTGTGTAGATGTACCATATTTTTTTTATCCATTCTTCAGTTAAGGGACATCTAGAATGTTCCCAGTATCTGGCTACTTCTAATTTAACTGCTACAAACATGGTTGAATAAGTTTCCCCGTGTCATTAGTGGGACATCGTTTTGGTATGTGTCCAGGAGTGGTATAGCTGGATCTTGGGGTAGAACTATTCACAATTTTCTGAGAAACCACTAAATTAATTTCTAAAGTGGGTGTACCCATTTGCACTCCCACCACCAATGGAGCATAGTTCTCCTTGTTCCACATCCTTACCAGCATGTGCTGTCACTTGGTTTTTTATTTTAGCCATTCTTAGAGGTATAAGATAGAATCTTAGAGTCGTTTTGATTTGCATTTCCCTGATTACTAAGGAGGTTGAACATTACTTTAACTACTTCTCATCCATTAGAGATCCCTCTATTAATCATTCTCTATTTAGGTCTGTACTCCATTTTTAATTGGGTTATTTGTTTTGTTGGTGTCTAATTTCTTGAGTTCTTGATATATTTGGGGTATTAGTCTTCTGTCAGATATAGTGTGGGTGAAGATCTTTTCCAATTTTGTAGGCTGCCATTTTGTCTTATTGATTGTTTCCTTAACCTTACAAAAGCTTTTCAGTTTCACAAGGTTCCATTTATTAACTGTTGATGGTAATACATCAAATATTGGTGTTCTGTTCACGACCCAAGAAAACTAAGTAGCAAGAAGTACACATAGGAGGATGCATGAAACTCATTCAGAAGCAGAAACAAGCTATTCACAGGAAGTGGATGGAGAAAGATAAATGTGTAGAAGGGGTAAGGAGGTGAATGGCAATGGAGATGAGGTATGAGGGATAGGGGTGGGATAGGGCTACAATTGAGAACAGCAATTGATAGGGTATACCTCTAAAAGTAGGTGGAGATGGGGTAGATTTCACCGAGTCTATCAGATCACCCTAACTGAGGCTCCTTCCTTTGGCAGATATGGATATTGACATGACCAACTGTAGCCAGGTGGGACTTCCAGTGGAGGGAGGGGGACATCACCCACTTACAAAACCTTCAACTCAACATTTGTCCTTCCTACCAGATATGCATGGATAAGCAGGGAACAGATATTGAGGGAATTACTAATAAATGACTTGTCCAACTTGAGATGCATCCATGTAAAAGAACCAAACTATGACACTATTAATGGTACCCTGAAGTGCATTCAGACAGGAGCCTAACACAAATTTCCTGAGAGGCTTCATGCAGCAGCAGATGAAAACAGATGTAGAAACTCACAGACAAAATATCAGATGGGGCTCTGTGCCTCTTGTGAGAGAGTGGAAGATAGAATTGAGAGGGCTGGAGCAGTCAAGGATACCACAGGAAGTCCTACAGAGCTTACTAATCTGAGCCAATGGGAGATCACATACTGAACCCCCAACCAAAGAGCATGCAGGGGCTAGACCCAGGACCCCAATGTAGTTGTAGCAGATGTGTTGCTTGGTCTTCATGGGGGGAGCCCTAACAACTGGATAAGAGGCTATCTTTGACTTTGTTCCCTGCCAGTGAATCCCCTTCCTCTAATTGGGCCTCAGAGAAAGAGAAAGCACGTAGGCCTACTATGACCGGAAGTCCCATGATAGAGTGATACCAAAGTGAAGGCTCACTTTTTCTGAGAAGAAAGGGAGAGGATACTGCGGGGAGGGATTTCTAAGGATGGGATTGGGAGGAGAGCAGAGATAGGGGTGCATGATGAGGGTGTAAAATGAAAAAAAAAGAAGAGAAATCAGGAGCAGTGCTGGCATCTGTGTGCTGTGGGCAATATCCAGAGCCTGAGCAGGTCAGGCAAGACAAAAATGAATATAGTAAAGGCAGAAAGAACTTAGAAGAATAGCTTACTCAAGAATGACATCAGCATTTTACTGATAAGGAAAATTCATTTTCTTCATTATAAGATAATATTTATATATTATTCTGTTAAAAGGAATCTCTACAAGACATAGAAAGTTTTGCATGACCTATATATCACTAATGGTTAGTTTGATTCCATTAATCCTCAATTCCAGATGTCATCCAAAATTGTACTTCAGAAGAAATACATCACTCTATGGCCGGGCTATATTAAAAACTACCATCATGAGAAAGGTGATCTCTCAGAAACAAGCACCAAGAAACCAAAGGGATAAGTTGGAATGTGGAAGTCACTTTCTGTCTTTGTTCTGGTTCTTTGCAAAAATGATAAGAAAAGACCTGGGAAAGAATATTTTAGACTTTCCAAATCCCTGTCTATCCGAACAAACCATGGTTCAAAAATCTAATTCTGATTTTTGTTTATGTGATGGGCAGTGCAAGCTGTTTATGTATCCAGGTTTCAAAACTCATTGGAGAGGAAGAGGATACATACCTCACAGGGTACAGAGAACAAAAGGCAGCCTGACTTCAGTACTTCTCTGAGCATTTGAAAAGAATATTCCACATGCAAATTACTCATCAGACTCTACATCCAAATTAATCTTCAGGATCTAGATTTACATGTCCCTCTTTCCTGTAAGAGCTCACAAGTCTTTGGCCCAGTCCAGGCTGGTTTCTCTGGAGAAAGCAGGGTTGTGATCTAGAAGATGAGACTACTGGGGATTCTCCTGTGCATGGCATCAACTCTGCAAAGTGAGTGTCCCTAATGGGCTCACCAATATCACACATAGGTTCTTGGGGGGGGGGGGTTATTATTCCAGGTTACTGACAGACAAAAAACTCCTTTTATTTTGTCTCAGATTCAACTTAAGGAGTCAGGACGTGCTGTCATCAAGCCATCAGAGTCACTGTCCCTCACATGTATATTCTCCATCATAAGTACGGGTTATTTCTGACACTTTACCTCCATGATCAGGCACAGAGAGACGCTTAACACTCTGAAGCTTTTGTTTAATATCCTGGTATCTCAGCCCCTCACACTTTTATAAAAAGATCTACAGACTTTCCTTTTTTCTTAAAACTTAAAATGTCTCTATATTGAGATCAAACTTGACTGATTTCTGATCTCAGATTAAGGGTCACAGGGATAATTGATTGAGTCTTTGTTTCCAATGAGGTTTATTAAAACATGCTATATCTTGTCAAGTTATAAGCATGGATTTTACCCAAAGTTTGAAGGCAGCTTTTATTGCCATGTTAAGAAAGTGGTTGCACTAGTGGGATCTATTTTTAGAAACTTTCAATATTGCCAAACATTTGTCAATGATATTAGTCCCTCAATAGTTCATTCTGTGATCATAAATGTCACTGGGAATGAAGATTTAAAAAATGAGTTACACAAAGCACAAACCTGGTTGTAATCTGTAGATATGAATGTCCTTGGAATGAATTTCTGAAACCTTCATACTATATAATCAAACACTCAGTGATATGTTTAAAATCTTTCCCCTCCCTCCCCTCTCTCTCTTCTTTCTCTTCTCTCTCTCTCTCTCTCTCTCTCTCTCTCTCTCTCTCTCTCTCTCACACACACACACACACACACACACACACACACACACACACACACACACTCTTCTTCAATCAGCTGTTTCTTTGCTTATGGATTGTAGAGACATGTTATGTCCTAAGAAAGGATAGGATGCTCTTGACAATATCAAAGATAGAGAGGCAGGCAGACAAGGTCAATATATCTCTAGAAGCTGAATATTAGGTCTATTTTTAGTTTCATAGCCCTGTATAAAATTTCTGACAAGAACTAACGTTACTCATATCATGCTCTGATTTGATTCAGGACATCAGATTGCCTGCAGCACTTGGATTCTAGCAAAAGAAACCTTGTTTAACTTCCTGAGTTTCTGCTATTTGACACAGGATTCCTAAGTATTGTATAAAATAGTAGGTTCTTGTTTATACACTTTGTCAGAGCTGACAGCCACATGTGTTGAAGTTGTAATATGGTCAAGGATGAGTATCAGCTTATGAAAAAAAGAAACATAAATTTTATAAAATTTTAGTTTTAGAAAAAAATAAAGTTGGGACACCTATAATATATGTTAAAAATAGTTTTCACAGGGCTACGCAGAGAAACACTGTCTCGAAAAACCAGAAGAAAAAATGTATTTTTCAAAAAAAATAGTTTTCTGAAACATTGGATTTGTAAATTAACTCAAAATATGGGACACTGAATTGGTGAGGTTTTTTTTTTTTTTTTTTAATTTTTTGATACTTTATTTACATTTCCAATATTTCCGCATTTCCAGGTCTCCTCTTAGGAAACCCCCTATCCCTTCTGCCTTCCCCCACATCTATGAGGGTATTCCCCCTCCCACCCACCCACCCACCCACTCCTGTTTTCCCACCTTGACATTCCCCTTTACTGGGGCCTCTAACACCCTCAGGCCCAAGGGCCTCTCCTCCCCCTGATGGCCAACAAGTCCCTCCTCTGCCACATATGTGGTTCGAGCCATGGTTCCCTCGATGTGTATTCTTTGGTTGGTGGTCCAGCCTCCAGGAGCACCGAGGGGGGTGGGGATCAGGCCAGTTGACACTGTTGCTCCCACTATGGGGCTGCAAACTCACTCAGCACCTTCAGTCCCTTCTCCAACTCCTCCATCTGGGACCTCACTCCCAGTCCTGTGGTTATTGTAAAGTGAAACTTGGGTATTCCGAAATTTTGGGCTAATATCCACTTATCAGTGAGTATATACCATCTTCATTCTTTATGACTGAGTTACTTCGCTCAGGATGATATTTTCAAGTTCCATCCATTTGCCTGCAAATTTCAGGGATTGTTTTAATAGCAACTGATCTCTGTCTCTCAGCAATGCTTCATACACATATAAGAACACATTTTGCATTGATACCTACAAATCCTATATTTAAGACATCTCGTTTTAAATTTTTCATGTCTTTTTCTTCCTGCCATATATGACTTTAATAATGCATCTGTAAAATAAATTAGCATATATATCTAAAATTATGCTTTGTACAATTTATTACTTTTTATATCAGTTTTACATCTGAAAAAAAAACAAAGATTTTTCCCAATAGTATATCTTTAATTTATTTCTCTGCCTCATTAATAACAATCATTAGATTTTTATTGGCAAATAACCTCAGTTTGCTTCTGACCAAGAGTGGATATTTCAGTTGCCTGACACTAAGCCTCATATCATCCATTTTCAGACTGCCTTTGCTTGTAATAAAGAATTGATTATGCTTAAACTATTTTTGCTTGCTCATATTGATATATAGAAATTTTAAATTATAAGGTAATTTATATTACCTTATACAATGTTGTATTGTATATTATGTGATTTATATGTAATTTGGATTATAATAACAGATCTCAGATGTCACCGCTATCAGACACATAGATCAGCAATTTCTAATTTTGATATTTTATATGAAAGAGTATTTATCATAATTCATAGATAACATGGAATGACCAAATCAACATAAATAGTGGACATATGTATTCAAATATTTACTATTGTTTTGTACTAGAGACCTTTAAACACATCTGATATTACTTAGATATATAAATTATTTTGATATATAAATATGTCACATAATCTAATGCTAACCTCCTGAATTACTGGATGCTTGAACATCTTCCAGTGAAATGTATTTGCACTCAATAATATTCTCATTTCACTGCAATATCTCCACCCTTTCTAATCTTTAGTGAGAATTATCTCACATGTCTTCTTGTTTGGAGCCGCCACCCCCCAGATGCTGAGACCTCTATGGGTCATGAGAAAATGAAGCCAAGAAGAACTTGAAAATAGACCATACAGTTTAGACCATACAAGTCTAGGAACTAGAAAATATTATGACTGTTCCGAGAGTTGAAGGTGAAGCCATGAAGACCACAAGGACAGGCTGTTTTCGTAAAAGAACATCTGGGTCACTGTGACTGCTGGCTGAGCCCACCTCCTTCCCATCACCTCACACCCCCTGCTTCTCCCTGCCTCTGAGTTTTCCCCTTTTTGAATATTGTATAAAAGTAGTTGAGTTTTGAAAATAAACGAGACCTTGACAAAGAGCTTGCTTGGTCTCGTTCTTCTCTCTCGCCCATTCTCTCCCACAGGTTATGGGGCCGCCTCAGGTATCCCTCCAATAACTTGTCCCGCGGGTCGGGGCAGAGTGGCGCCCGAACAGGGACCTGAGGATTTGACCCCTTCCTGTCATAGACGGACCCCGAACAGCCCTAGAAACGGACCCCAGAGTGACAGCTGCGCAGCCCCAATTTTTTGATGAAGAGAAATTTATAGGCAGCCCTCCCCCGCGACCCACGAGGAGAGAGTCGTC
Organism: Uromys caudimaculatus; assembly: GCA_028551405.1. Classification (NCBI taxonomy): domain Eukaryota; kingdom Metazoa; phylum Chordata; class Mammalia; order Rodentia; family Muridae; genus Uromys; species Uromys caudimaculatus. Next base: position 13,209 of record JAPYYD010003144.1, read on the forward strand.
CCCCGGTGAGTAAGTCCGTCTATTCAGAGATGGATCAAAAATTATCCAAAGAATTAGCCTTTATTAAGGATTTGAAAGGCTCCCTGAGAGAGAGAGGAATTAGGGTTAAGAAAAAAGATCTTGTTAATTTCTTTTGTTTTATTGATAAAACTTGTCCCTGGTTTATCGTGAATGGTCCTGAAATTCACCCAGGGAAATGGCAAAAGGTCAGTCGATACCTTAATGAGAAATTAATATTGGAAGGTCGGAATGCAGTTCCCGATAATGTGTTCTCCTATTGGGGACTTATTAGGGATATTATTGAGGGAGCTGACAAAGATTATTCGAAAAGACAGCTCCTCTCAGTGGCAGAACTTTGTTTACGACCTTTGTCTCGGTCGGCTTCAGCCGCCTCTCTACCTCCTAGCTCTTCTATTGTAATTGAGATAGGCGATGAGGCTGCAGGCGCCGCAGTTATAGATAAAACTCCAGTCGCTGCCACAGCCACCTCCTGCACTTGGCCATCGCCACCCCCTCCTTCCTTCAAGCCTCTTCAGAAACTCTATCCTTCCTTAAGGTCCCTGAGAGATGAAGCAAATTCGTCCAAAGATTCCCTCAATCACCCGGTTCCTTTAAGACAAAGCGAAAGCAAAAGGGGGAGGGAGTCTCTTGATCTGGGAAATGAGGCTTCTTTGAAGGAGGAGGCAGCCAAATACCGTAATTCTGACTGGCCACCGCATTTAAATTCTAAATTTCCTGCTCCTCCTTGTGAGCCAGTTGATTCCTCGCAAAATTGCAGAGCCACCTTAATGTCTGCTGCCCCTGTTTTCTCAGAGGCGGAGTTTTGCTCCTCAGAATGCAAGCTTTTGGCTCGCCAGCTTGCAGAGGTAAAAGAGATTTTAAAATTACAAAAGGAACTTCAAACTGTTTCGTTAAAGATTAAAAGTTTGAAGAAGTCTAAGCCCTCAAATGTCCTTGCCTTTCCAGTTATTACACGGGCCATGGGAAAAAATAAACAACAGCCAGACTCTTTTGATCTTCCGCCCCTCCCAGATTCAGATGAAGAAAAAAATCCACTGGAAGGAGATTCAGATAGTCCCGGCCCTGAACCTCCCTTGGTATTAAAGAAACCTTTGATGATAGAGAGCATAAAAAAATTAGCTTTAAAGCTCTCAAGGAATTTCATTCTGCTGTAAAAGCTTATGGCCCCAATGCACCCTTTACTTTAAGTGCTCTTGATTCACTTTCACAAGGAGGCCTTCTGTTACCAAAAGAATGGCTTCAAGTGACCCAAGCAGTCCTTTCAAG
>JAPYYD010003145.1:0-14495 GCA_028551405.1 Uromys caudimaculatus
GTCAAATGCTTTTTCAGCATCTAAGGAAATGACCATGTGGTTTTTTTCTTTGAGTTTGTTTATGTAGTGGATTACATTGATGGATTTCCGGGTGTTGAACCATCCCTGCATCCCTGGGATGAAGCCTACTTGATCATGATGAATGATCATTTTGATGTGTTCTCGAATTCGGTTTGTGAGATTTTTTTTTTTTTTTTTTTTTTTGGTTTGTGAGAATTTTATTGAGTGTTTTTGCATCAATATTCAAAAGAGAAAATGGTGTGAACTTTTCTTTCTTTGTTGGGTCTTTATGAGGTTTTGGTATCAGTGTAACTGTGACCTCATAGAAGGAATTAGGAAGTGTTCCTTCTGTTTCTACTTCCTGGAATAGATTGAAGAGTATTGGTATTAGGTCTTCTTTAAAGGTCTGATAGAATTCTGCACTGAACCCATCTGGTCCTGGGCTGGTTTTGGTTGGGAGACTTTTAATGACTGCCTCAATTTCTTTAGGTATTATGGGATTGTTTAGATGGTTTATCTGATCCTGACTTAACTTTGGTATTTGGTATCTGTCTAGAAAATTGTCCATTTCACTTACTACACCACCAAATTATTGGATTTTATTTTGTGTATTAGAACTTGCTTCTTGAATATCACCTTTTGCTATATGTTTTTCTTTAACAGGTTTGTTTAGCTTTAAGAATAGGTGGCCAAATTCTAAGCACATCAGAGGCTTAGTTTTGATCTCCTCTCTAATGCTGGCTTTGTTAAGAAGTTGAGTCGGGTGACTACCACAAAGATACAACAATTAAAGACTCCCAGAGGAGAGTCCCATCTTTCGACAGAAGATATGAGGAACATTCACATCTAGACACAGTCAAATGCCTCTTAAGAGTGTTACTTTAGAACTCACAGCAGGATTTGAATTTCTTAAAGTTTCATATTGTTCGTTTCAAGATTCAAGCAAAGAGTAAAAAAATAAATGAGATGGTCCTATGCAAAAAAAAGAAAAAAGAAAAAGAAAATTGTCCATTTCATCCAGATTTTCCAGTTTTGTTGAGTATGGGTTTTTGTAGTAGGATCTGATGATTTTTTGAGTTTCCTCAGAATCTGTTGTTATGTCTCCGTTTTCATTTCTAATTTTGTTAATTTGGATACTGTCTCTGTGCCCTCTGGTTTGTCTGGCTAAGGGTTTATCTATCTTGTTGATTTTCTCAAAGAACCAGCTCCTGGTTGTGTTGATTCTTTGTATAGTTCTTTTTGTTTCTACTTGGTTGATTTCAGCCCTGAGTTTGATTATTTTTTACCTTCTACTCCTCTGGGGTTTATTAGCTTCTTTTTGTTCTAGAGCTTTCAGGTATGCTGTAAGCTGCTAGTGTATACTCTCTCCAGTTTCTTTCTGGAGGCACTCAAAGCTATGAGTTTTCCTCTTAACACTGCTTTTATTGTGTCCCATAAATTTGAGTATGTTGTACTTTCATTTTCATTAAATTCAAGGAAGTCTTTAATTTCTTTATTTCTTCCTTGACTAAGTTATCATTGAGTAGAACATTGTCCAGCTTCCAAGTGTATGTGGGCTTTCTGTTGTTGTTGTTGTTGTCATTGGAGACCTGTCTTAATCCGTAGTGATCTGATAGGAGGCATGGGATTATTTCAATCTCCTTGTATCTGTGGAGGTTTGTTTTGTGACCTATTATATGGTCAGTTTTGGAGAAGGTATCATGATGTGCTGAGAAGAAGGTATATTCTTTTGATTTAGGATGAAATGTTCTATAGATATCTGTTAAATCCATTTGGTTCATAACATCTGTTAGTTTCACTGTGTCTCTGTTTAGTTTGTGTTTCCAAGTTCTGTCCATTGATGATAATAGGGTGTTGAAGTCTCCTAGTATTATTGTATAAGGTGAAAGGTGTGCTTTAAGCTTTAGTAAAGTTTCTTTTATGAATGTGGGTGCCATTGCATTGGGAGCATAGATGTTCAGAATTGAGAGTTCTTCTTGGTAGATTTTTCCTTTGATGAGTATGAAGTGTCCTTCCTTATCTTTTTTGATGACTTTTGGGTGAAAGTCAATTTTATCGGATATTAGAATAGCTACTCCAGCCTGTTTCTGGGGACCATTTGCCTGGAAAATTGTTTTCCAGCCCTTTACTCTGAGGTAGTGTTTGTCTTTATCACGGGGGTGTGTTTCCTAAATGCAGCAAAATGCTGGGTCCTCTTTATGGATCCAGTCTGTCAGTCTATGTCTTTTTATTGGGGAATTGAGTCCATTGAGATATTGAGATACTGAGATATTAAGGAATAGTGATTGTTGGTTCCTGTTATTTCCGATGTTACTTTTAGGTTTGTGTGGCTATCTTCTTTTTAGTTCGTTGAAAGATTAATTTCTTGCTTTTTCCAAAGTGTAGTTTCCCTCCTTGAGTTGACGTTTTCCATCTATTATCCTTTGTAGGGCTGGGTTTGTGGAAACATATTGTGTAAATTTAGTTTTCTTATAGAATATCTTGGTTTCACCATCTAAGGTAATTGAGAGTGTTGTTGGGTATAGCAGCCTGGGTTGGCAGTTGTGTTCTCTTAGGGTCTGTATGAGTTCTGCCCAGGATCTTCTAGCTTTCATAGTCTCTGGTGAGAAGTCAGGTGTAATTCTGATAGGTCTGCCTTTATATGTTACTTCACCTTTTTTCTCTTACTGCTTTTAATATTCTCTCCTTGTTTTGTTTATTTGGTGTTTTCACTATGATGTAGCAGGACGAATTTCTTTTCTGGTCCAATCTATTTGGAGTTCTGTAAGCTTCTTGTATATTTATGTTCATCTCTTTCTTTAGGTTAGGGAAGTTTTCTTCTATAATTTTATTGAAGATATTTACTGGTCCTTAAGTTGGGAATCTTCACTCTCTTCTATACCTATTATCCGTAGGTTATGTCTTCTCAGTGTGTCCCGGATATCCTGTATGTTTTGGGTTAGGAGCTTTTTGCAATTTTGCATTTTCTTTGACTGTTGTGTCAGTGTTTTCTATGGTATCTTGTGCACCTGAGATTCTCTCTTCTATCTCCTGTATTCTGTTGGTGATGCTTGCATCAGTGACTCCTGATCTCCTTCCTAGGTTTTCTATCTCCAGGGTTGTCTCTCTTTGTGATTTCTTTATTGTTTCTATTTCTATTTTTAGCTCCTGGATGGTTTTGTTCATTTCCTTTGTCTATTTGATTGTGTTTCCCTGTAATTCCGCCAGTTTGATTATGTTTTCCTGTAATTCTTTAATAGATTTTTGTGTTTCCTCTTTAAGGGCTTCCAGTTGTTTACCTGTGTTCTCTTGTATCTCTTTAAGGGAGTTATTTATTTCCTTCTTAAAGTCCTCTATCATTATCATGAGAAATGAGTCTTGCTTTTCTGGTGTGTTGGGTATCCAGGGCTTACTGTGGTGGGAGAGCTGGATTCTGATGGTGCCAAGTAGCCTTGGTTTCTGTTCCTTATGTTCTTGCCCTTGCCTTTCACCATCTGTTTAACTCTGATGTTGGCTGGTCTTACTCTCTCTGGCTGTGGCTTGTCCCTCCTGCAGGCCCCTGTGTCAATACTCCTTGAAGACCAGCTCTCTCTGAGAGGTATTTGGGCTTGAAGAGCTGTGGCACAGGGTAAGCTCTGGGGTGCAGACAGAAACCAGAAGGATCTTGTCCCCAGCAGTCACTTGGTTCCTATGTCCTGATGGCTCTGCAAGGGTCCCTCTTGATCCAGTGAATTTGAACACAAGTGGTGGTCTTCTCTGTGCTCGAAGGTGTGTCAGCACTCCTGGGATACCAGCTCTCTCCTGGCACTATTTGAGTATGGAACCCTGTGTCACAGGATCAGCTCCCCGGCCGCCAGAAGAAACCAGAAGACCACCCCTCAGTCACTGTGTACTGGGATTCCAGGTGGGTCCCTCTCAGAAGAAAGGCTTGTCCACACTCCTGGGAGTCTAGCTTTCTCCCACCACTATTTGGCTATGGAGCGCTGTGGCACAGGCTGAGGTCCCCAGCCACAGAAAGAAACCAGAAGTCTCCTGTCCCAGGCTTTTCCTCAGTCCCTGTGTCCCCAGGGCCTGAGAGGCTAGCTTTCTCTGGACGCTCTTTGGCTCACAACTTGTATTTATATCAATTGAGCTTTGTGTTCTTTATGTGGGCATTTTGGGGTTGGAGATTTACCATTATAAATCTGGCTGGTATATTACAAGTCTCTAGTGTTATCATTTCACAGGGCTAAGGGGATCTGAGCAAGCTGTAGCTAGCTTTCTGCAGGCTAGTCACATGGGGTAGATGGCCTGGGAAGACTGGAATGACTTGGCAACAGCCTGGTCACAGGAACCAGGGCAAGATGGTCACATGGGGCTGGCCACTGGGGGTGGTTGAGACAGCCAATGTCCGTGACTAGTTGGATTTAGCATGGATTGTTTTATTAAAACTACATGCTGGGTTGTAACAGGGAGAGAGGAGATGTGAAGAGAAAGAAAAAAAAAGTACGGAGAACTTCAGCCTGAATTCCCCAAAAGGGTGTTCCCTGGAAAGTGCAGAATAAAGTGGCTTTGGAGCATCGCCCAATGAAATCCCTTTGGAGGTTGCTGGGCATCTTCAATGTCATATCTTGAACGGACTCCAATGCTTCTTTAGCCTTGACCTGTCTTCCTCCATCATTTATGTTCTCTTTCAAGCTCTGCTACCCCTTTTATTAGTTTATTTTTCATTGCTGTGATAAAACACCATTACCAAAATAAATTTATGAAGCAATTAATTTTGGCTTACAGTTCCAGGAAATTCCAAAATGCCAGGAAAGTTATAGGAGCAGAGAGTCAGAACAGAAACCTCGAAGATCACATTGTCACACTAAAATGTGAAGTAGAGCCAGGTCAATGTAAGGGTAAGACTTATAAAATATCAAAGCCCACCTCCAGCAATGTACTTCCTTTCATAAGCTCACATGTTTTAAAGAAACAACAACCCTCCCAGTGACTACACTGGCCACCAGAAATCCAGGTAGACCATATCCCCACTGACTTCTCCCACTCTTTCATGCTCTTGGTACCTGACCAAGCTCTCCAGCCCTGTGCCATCCTCATCATTGTATCCCAGCCTTCAACTGGTATGATGACTGTTCTACCAGAGACCACTCTGGTCCCCAGAAGTCCAGGCCACACTGGCCAGAAGACCAGAAAGAAAACAAAAACCAAGGGATAAAACACTCATCCAACAAAGATAAACTCAGCTATTGGTACCTAGACTTAAATCACCACAAACCCAGATGCCTAGAGGCCAGAATAAGAACACAATTAACAACAGTCATGGCAATATGTCGCCCCAGAGCCCAGCTATTTTACTACAGCAAGCCCTGAATATTGCAACACAGATGAAACATAAGAAAAAAGACCTTATGAAGATAATTGAGGTCCTTAAAGAAGAAATGAATACATCCCTTAAACAAATCAATGAAAAGGCAAAAAATGGAGGAAAAATAAATCCCTTAAAGAAATGAAGAAAAAACAGCTGAAGGAAAGGAATATAGCTGTTCAAGACCTGAAAATTGAAATAGAAACAATAAAGAAAACATATACTGAGAGAATTCTGGAAATGGAAAATTGAGATGTGTGAACAGGAACTACAGATGCAAGTATCACCACAGAGTACAAGAAATGGAAGAAAGAATCTCATGTAATGAAGATACAATAGAAGAAATAGATATATCAGTCCAAAAGTGTTAAATCTAAAAATTCCTGAAGAAATATCCAGGAAATCTGGGACACTATGAAAAGAGCAAACCTATGAATAATAGAAATAGAAGAAGAAGATTCCCATATCAAAGGCCAAGCAAATATTTCCAACAAAATCATAGAAAAAAATTTCCTAACCTAAAGATGAAGCTGTCTATAAAAGTACACTAAGCTTATAGAACACCAATAGATTGAACCGGAAAAAAGTCCCCTCTTTCTGTGTAAAAGACATGCAGGGATAAAGATGGAACAGAGACTGAAAGAATGGCGAGCTGTGACTAGCCCAATTTGCGACCAATCCCATGGGCAGGCACCAATCCCTTACACTATTAATGGTGCTATATTGTGCTTGTATATAGGAGCCTAGCATAGCAGTGCTCTGAGAGGCTCTACCCAGCAGCTGACTGAGACAGATGCAGATACCCACAAACATTGGGCAGAGTTTGGAGGCCCCTGTGGATGAGTTAGGGGAAGGATTGAAGGCCCTCAAGAAGATGGCAAACCTACAGAACAACCAACACTGTCAACTAACCTGAACCCCTGGGAGTTCCCAGAGTCTCATCCACTTATCAAAGAACATACACGGCTGTTCCAAGCCCCCCCCACCCCCCCCCACACACCTATGTAACAGAGGATTGTGACATCTGGCAATGCATTGTGATAAAATATTTCTTACATTCCAAGAGACTGGAATTTTTGCTGGAACTAAAAGACAAAACTAAAATTGAAATCATTTAAGACTTAAGACAGCTATCTTATTATGTATGCAGCCTGTTTAACCTGCCCTTAAAAGAACAATGTAACAATAAATCTTACTTGTCTGGTATTTTCCATGTAATCAACTTCTACAACCTAAGCTAATACATAGCTATAATCTTAACTTATATAATCTTGTCTCTGACTCAAGAATAGTGTGTGTGTATTTACCTGTGTGTTATAATAATAATTTTCTGAAAAAAGTATAGGTTAAAATTAATTTTATAAAATAGAATATCCTTTATAAATGTTGAATGTAATATATTACTTGATAAACCTGATGTTTATAATCTGTGTCAATTGGGATCAGTAGAGTTATTGAATTAAACCCTTATAAAACTGTTAAGATTTCTGTAAAGTATCTTTCATTCCTTCCTCATCTGGTGCTTTCTGTGCTTCTCAGTAAATACAAAGCAGAAGCCCTTTGTTGGGGACAAAACAAGACACAGAAAGAATTAAGTACAGAATCAAATCTAGGCTCACTCTTGGTTAGATGATGTGGAGGGTTAGTGCTTTATTGATTTCATTCCTTAATGTGACACTGGCACATTTCTAATGACTCTAGGTTTATTATCAATGTTTTCAAATAGATGCACTTACTCTGATGGCCCTGCGTTTATATGTACCTTGGTCTTTCTCTCTTTCCAGTCCTACCTATTCAGTGTTTTGGATGACTCTTTTCACCTTTATAGGCATTTCTTTCCCTAAACATAGGAATTTTCCTTCTATGATTTAGCTGAAAATATTTTCTGTGGCATTGACCTGAGTTTCTTCTCCTTCTCCTATAATTTTTAGATTTAGCCTTTTTTAGAGTCCTGGCCTTGTTTACGTTTTTATTAGTTATTTGAGAGTTTTAGTTTGTAAAATTTGTTTTGATCCTATTCATACACACCATAACTCTTGCAAGATCCATCCTACGTCCCTCTTCATCCAACTTGGTCTATATATTTAACCCTTCAAGACCAATTTGTGCTGCTCAAATACTCTTGCATGTGTGATCTTCCACTGGGTTGTAGTTAGACTTAGCAGGAGGGCTATACTCTTAGAGAAAACTGACCCTTCCTTTCCCAGCAGCTAACAATTGACACTCACTCCACCTCTAGGGGCAGAGTTATATATCTCCCTCTCATCTTCATGCTGGGATTTCGTCTTCCTTGGACCTGCACAAGTATTGTGCATCCTGCCTTTCTTAGTATGGGATTTTCTGCTGTGAACAGACATCATAATCAAGACAATTCTTATAAAAACAACATTTAATTGGGGCTGGCTTACAGGTTCAGAGATTCAGTCCATTATTACCAAGGCAGGATCATGGCAGGCATGGTGCAGCAGGAACTGAGAGTTCTACATCTTTATCCAAAGGCAAACAGGAAAAGACTAGCTTACAGGCACCTAGGAAGATGATATATCAATTCTGAACATCCATGCCCCAAACACAAGGGTAGCCACATTTGGATTTTTGTTTGTTTGTTTTTTATTACTTTTTTTTACAGTCCAGTCATTACCCTCCTCCCACAGATCCTCATCACATTCTTCCTCCCCCCTATCTCCAAAACAATGTTCCCACAACCTCTCCCTCACCACTACTCGGTAAGGGCTCCCCACTCCCTGGAACCTTAAGTTTCTCAAGGGTTGGGCTCATTTTCTTTCACTGAGGCCAGACCAGGCAGTCCTCTGCTATATATGTGTCTGGTGCCTTGGACCAGCTAATGTACATTGTCTGGTTGATGACTCAGTGTCTGAACGATCTCAGGTGTCCAGGTTAGGGTCCAGGGACACAGGATCCTTGCAGTTTCTGTCTGCGACCAGAACTGATTCTGTGCCACAGTGCTCCATACCCAAATACCACCAGGAAAGAGCTGGTCTCCCAGTAATGGGGAAACACCTGAAATAATAATATGCATCCTATCAGTTCACCAGCGACTACAACTGGTCTTCAATAGCAATAAAAAAAAAAACCAGAAAGCCCACATAAACATGGAAGCTGAAAAACACCCTATTCAATGATAACTTGGTCAAGGAGGAAATAAAGAAATTAAAGACTTTTTAGAATTTAATGAAAATTAAGGCACAACATACCAAAACTTATGGGAAACAGTGAAAGCAGTGGTAAGAGGAAAACGCATAGCTCTGAGTGCCTCCAAAAAGAAACTGGAGAGAGCATGCACTAGCAGCTTAACAGCACACCTGAAAGCTCTAGAACAAAAAGAAGCTAATACACCCAAGAGGAGTAGAAGGCAGAAAATAATCAAACTCAGGACTGAAATCAACCAAGCAGAAACAAAAAGAACTATACAAAGAATCAACAAAACCAGGAGCGATTCTTTGAGAAAATCAACAAGGTAGATAAACCCTTAGCCAGACTAACCAGAGGGCAGAGAGACAGTATTCAAATTAACATCAGAAATGAAAAGAGATATAACAACAGATTCTGAGGAAATTCAAAAAATCATCAGATCCTACTACAAAAGCTTATGTTCAACAGAACTGGAAAATCTGGATGAAATGGACAATTTTCTAGACAGTTACCAGGTAGCAAAGTTAAATCAGGATCAGGTAAACCATCTAAACAGTCCAATAACCACTAAAGAAATAGAAGAGGTCATCAAAAGTCTCCCAAACAAGGAGAGGCCCTTGGGCCTTAGGTTGATAGATGCCCCAGTGTAGGGGAATTCTAGACAGGGAAGATGAGAGTGGGCAGGTGGGTGTGGGAGCACCCTCATAGAGGCAGGGGGAGAGGGTATAGGATAGGGGGTTTCCAAAGGGGAGACTTGGAAAGGTGAAAACATTTGAATTGTAAATAAAGTAAATATCAAAAAAAAAAAAAGTCTCCCAACCAAAAATAGCCCAGGATCAGATGGGTTTAGTGCAGAATTTTGTGAGATCTTCAAAGAAGACCTAATACCAATACTCTTCAAACTATTCCACAAAATAAAAACAAAAGGAACACTACTCAATTCTTTCTATGAAACCACAGTTTTGCTGATATCATAATCACACAAAGACCCAACAAAGAAAAAGAACTTCAGACTAATTTCCCTTATTAATATCGATTCAAAAATAATAAAATTCTTGCAAACTGAATCCAAGAACACATCAAACCGATCATTCACCACAATCAGGTAAGTTTCATTCCAGGGATACAAGGATGGTTCAATATCTGGAAATCCATCAATGTAATCCACTACATAAACAAACTCAAAGGGAAAAAAACCACGTGATCATTTCATTAGATGCTGAAAAGACATTTGACAAAATTCAGCATCCCTCTATGTTAAAAGTCTTGGAAAGATCAGGAATTCAAGGCCCATACCTAAACATAGTGAAAGCAATATACAGCAAACCAGTAGCCAACATCAAACTAAATGGAGAGAAACTTGAAACAATCCCACTAAAATCAGGGACTAGACACAGCTGCCCATTCTCTCCCTATCTATTCAATATAGTACCTAAAGTTGTACTCTAGAGCAATTAAATAACAAAAGGAAATCAAAGGATACAAATTGCAAAGGAAGAAGTCAAAATATCACTATTTGCAGATGATATGATAGTATACTTAAGTGATCCCAAAAATTCTACCAGAGAACTCCTACAGATGGTATTCATGGATCGGCAAGATTAATATACAATCTGAATGCAATCTACAGATTCAATGCAATCCGAATCAAAATTCCAACTCAATTCTTCATAGAGTTAGAAAGAGCAATTCTCAAATTCATTTGGAATAACAAAATAATCCAGGATAGCAAAAACTATCCTCAACAATAAAAGAACTTCTAGGGAAATCACCATCCCTTAGCTCAAACTGTACTACAGAGCAATATTGAAAAAACCTGCATGGTATTGGTACAGTGACAGGCAGGTAGATCAATGGAATAGAATTGAAGACCCAGAAATGAACCCACAGACCTACAGTCACTTGATCATTGACAAAGGAGCTAAAACCATCCAGTGGATCAAGAACCTCCACATAAAACCAGATACACTGAATCTAATAGAACAGAAAGTTGGGGAACGCCTTGAACATATGAGCACAGGGGGAAAGTTCCTGAACAGAACACCAGTGGCTTATGCCTTTCTTACAACCACTCTGGAAATCAGTCTGGCGGTTCCTCAGAAAATTGGACATAGTCCTACCTGAGATCCCAGTTATACCACTCCTGGGCATGTTCCCAGAAGGTTCTCCAACATGTAATAAGGACATATGCTCCACTATGATCATAGCAGCCATATTAATAATAGCCAGAAGCTGGAAACAACTCAGATGTCCCTCAACAGAGGAATGGATACAGAAGATGTGGTACATTTACACAATGGAATACTACTCAGCTATTAAAAACAATGACTTCATGAAATTCGCAGGCAAATGAATGGAACTTGAAAATATCATCCTGAGTGAGGTAACTCAGTCACAAAAGAACAAACATGGTATGTACTCACTGATAAGTGGATATTAGCCCAAAAGATCAAAATACCCAAGATTCAATTCACAGACCATATGAAGCCTAAGAAGAAGGAAGACCAAAGCGTGGATGTTTCAGTGCTTTTTAAAAGGGTGAACAAAATACTCACAGGAGGAAATATGGAGACAAAGTGTGGAGCAGAGACTGAAAGAAAAGCCATCCAGAGACTGCTCCACCTGGGGATCCATCCCATATACAGCCATCAAACCCAGACACTACTGTGGATGCCAGGAAGTGTTTGCTGATGGAAGCCTTATATGGCTGTCTCCTGAGAGGCTCTGCCAGAGCCTGACAAATACAGAGGCAGAAACTCAGCCAACCATTGGACTGAACTCTGGGGTCCCTGCTGGAGGAGTTAGAGAAGAGACTAAATAAAGGTTTGAGCCCCATGGAGGGAGCAACAATGTCAACAGGCTAGATCCCTGGGGACTGGACCACCAACCAAAGAATACACATGGAGGGACCCATGGACATCCACTTGGTGTGGGCTTCTCTGGAAAAGGCCATCCCTCTGACTCCCAGATGTCCTCAGTTTTTTACAGTTCTTTATTTATGTACAGTTGAGGCCTTCTGGGCTTTTCCTCATCCACCTTGGCACGTCCATTTTGGTCATTCTTGTTCAGCGAGCAGCTGGACAGTCATGCTGATGAAACTTTATGAGTGCAGCTTCTGGTAATAATTAGAAGACACAATCTCACAACAAACTCACTGATCCTTCAACTCTTTCTAGCCTTATTTTACAATGTTCCCAGAGCCTTGGGTACAGGAATTATACTATTAATCATTCACAAAAACAAACAAATACCTCCATATACATATATATGTATTGAGCTTTTCTTATCTGGGCTGATAGGGCTCCCTCCAAGAGATAAAGACTAGCTAACAAAAACCTCAATACTGGACTTGAGAAATCCTCTTTTGAGATGTTGACCAGGGATATCCAAGAGACTGGCAAGACATGCACCTATTGATATTATCCCTAAACACCCCAAAAAGGTGGCAAGTAAGTCCCTATTTCTGAAGATACAATGCACTTTATAAACAGGGCACAGAGACTCCTGAGCTGAAACTGACCATTGTGAAAGACTTTACTTGATGTTACTGCCTTAGAAGATGAAAGGAATAAGGACAAATGAATGAAGACAGCTTCTCAAACTGAGAAGTCAAGGCTTGCCTTTGAGGCATCTCTCTGGAAGAAAATCCTGCCACTGTCTTCCTTTAAAACCACGAGAGACTCATGATAGGCTTATGGTATATAGAAGCTAACAGATTTGGATTGCTTTAAACAAAGAGGTGTGTAGTAATTTGTTATAAGAGCAATAGAAAACTAACATGGCAATAAAGGTGTCTAACCTATAGCACATCTTGAGAAATATTACAAGATAATTTTTCAAATTACATATTGTACTCTAGACAGTTAATAACTGTTTCCAATGGGATAAATTCAGAATGGATATAGTAATTGCTATTGTTAATTTTGCCCTGTGCCTCCACCTTATCTTTTCCCATTTCAATTCCCATGCTATTATGAGTCATAATTAAAGATTAAGTTGAAAGGCCACAGAGTGGAAAGCTATGGCATACACCGTTTTCTCAAACTTTCTGGGTCTGAGGAAGAAAAGCCATGTGATTGTTTTTTCCCCTGGTTTGACCTAGTTAATTCTTTATTAGATACCATATTTGGGACACACAAAGTAATAACAAGTTTCTATTTTTAAAATATATATATTATTGCCCGGACTGTGCCTTCCACCAGGACAGATCAGCAGTTTGTCTGCTCATCTGAAGGCCTCCCAGGAAATCTGCTGCATGCAGGGCAACAGAAAAAAAATTTGCCGGGCAGTGGTGACGCACGCCTTTAATCCCAGCACTTGTGAGGCAGAGGCAGGTGGATTTCTGGGTTCGAGGCCAGCCTGGTCTACAGCGTGAGTTCCAGGACAGCCAGGGCTACACAGAGAAACCCTGTCTCAAAAAACCAAAAAAAAAAAAGAACCCTCGCAAATAACTGTAGCAGCTGGGAACTCCGAGGAGCCCAGCAGATGAGGAATCCAATGCCTTGCTTGAACTCCACCCCCTTTCTGGCCTGTGCCTTCTGTCAGGGCAGATCAGCAGCTTGTCTGCCCCTCTGAAGATCCCAGTCTGAAGGCATCCAAGAAGATCTGCTTCCCCCAAGGCAACAGACCCTCCCAGGAAGATCTGAAGCCCTCCCAGGAGATCTGCTAGAGCCAGGGCCACAGGTCTGCAGCAACCCAGGGACACAGGAGGCAAGCTCCAGAGACACCCAGGCCAGTTAACATGAGAGATAACCAGATGGCAAGAGGCAAGTCCAAGACCATAAGAAACAGAAGAGAATATACTTTGGAATCATCAGAACCCAGTTCTCCCACCATAGCAAGCTCTGGATATACCAACACACCTGAAAACCAGGATGCTGACATAAAATCATATCTCATAAAGATATAACTCACTGAAAGAAATACAGGAAAACACAGGTAAACAGGTGAAGATATTGAACAAAGTAGTCCAATACCTCAAAATGGAAGTAAAAACAATAAAGAAAACACAAATGGAGGCAACCCTGGAAATAGAAAATCTAGGAAAGGGGTCAGGAACTACAGACACAAGCATCCACAACAGAATACAAGAGATAGAAGAGAGAATTTCAGGCATAGAAGATACCTTAGAAGATATTGACACAATGGTCAAAGAAAATTCAAAACATAAAAAAACTCCTAACCCAAAACATCCATGAAATCCAGGGCAAAATAAAAAGACCATACCTAAGAATAATAGGAATAGAAGAGACTGAAGATTCCCAGCTCAAAAAAAACAGAAAATGCCTTCAACAAAATTATAGAAGAAAACTTCCCCAACCTAAAAAAAAAAAAAGGACAGGGACTGAGGTAGGCGGACTTAGAAACCCCCCTGGATCCCAACAGCAGGCGGCTGAGGCAGGAAACTTGTGCCTGGGACACAAGGATTCCATAGTCAAGCAGCTCCGGGAGAAAATTTTCTCTGGCAGGAACGCGGAAAAGCCCCGAGCGGGGGCAACATGAGACCCAGAGCTCACTGATTCCGCCCAGTTTCCGTGGGCCACAGAGACTGACGGACAGCAACTTCCGCCGGCGGCCGGGAACCTCAGCTTGGGCCACAGGGCTCCATAGCAAATTACCGCCGGGACAAAGATCCCTCTCAGGAGCTCGGAGAAGCCGGGAGAGGGCCAAAGACACGCCCCACAACTCACCAGGAACTGCCCCGAAGCCGCGAGACACAGGGACCGAGATCAGACCTGGTGCCACAGCTCTCCAAACCCAAACACCTCTCAGAGAGAGCTGGTCTTCAAGGAATACTAACACAGAGACCTGCAGGAGGGGCAAGCCACAACCAAACAGAGCAAGATCAGCTAACAACAGAGTCAACAAGATGGCAAAAGGCAAGGGCAAGAACATAAAGAACAGAAACCAAGAGTACTCTGCACCCTCAGAACCCAGCTCTCCCACCACAGCAAGCCCTGGATACCCCAACACACCAGAAAAGCAAGACTCAGATTTAAAATCATTTCTCATG
>JAPYYD010003146.1:0-14494 GCA_028551405.1 Uromys caudimaculatus
GTGCACTCTGTGTGAGCATGTACACTCTGTGTGAGCGTGTGCACTCTGTGTGAGCGTGTGCACTCTGTGTGAGCGTGTGCACTCTGTGTGAGCATGTACACTCTGTGTGAGCGTGTGCACTCTGTGTGAGTGACTGCACTCTGTGTGAGCATGTGCACTCTGTATAAGCGTGTGCACTGTCTGTGAGCATGTGCCCTGTGTGTGTGTATGTGAGCATGTACATGCTTCCACAGGACTGAGTTCCTAAGGAAAGACATGAGTTAGAGGATGGGTGTGTCTCTAGTTTTGAGAAATCCTGCCAAATACTGTAAGAGTGTTGAGCCAGTCTTTGCTCTTCCTGGCAGAAGCTGAAGCACTCAGCTGAGCTCTGGTGTTGACTTGGGTTTTACAAAGGGCAACTTTAGAACACAGAGAAAATGCTGACTTTGCCTTGGCTGTAGAATTTCTGCATGGCAAGTTGTTGTGGCCATCTTCCAGCACTGGCCAGACTGTCCCACAAAATGCTATGTGTGAAGAGATTGAGAGAGGTTGAGAGAGAAAGAGAGAGAGAAAGAGAGAGAGAGAGAGAGAGAGAGAGAGAGAGAGAGAGAGAGAGAGAGAGAGGATCTAAAGACATTTTCTGAGAAACCCCAAGAAGCAAGCAGAGGCGGGAAGGGGGGCAGAGCTAGCTGGGAGCCTCCATGTCAAGCACTTCTCCTTACAAGGGAGCATAGCATCATTTTTTTCTGAGTAGATGGTTCATATCTAACAACACACACACACACACACACACACACACACACACCATCTGGCACATGACATGCACTCTCCTGTTTCCCGTGTAAGGGATCCCATCAGTTGTGAAGATGAAAGGGTCTCTAGAGGAACCACTTACAGTCCTCCTAGGCCCTTCAGATAGCTGAGCATCCATACAAAGAGCACCAAATGCAATGTTATTTGGGGGTCCACTGGAAATAGAATCTCCATAGGTTAGACCTCAGCTGTGTTGGAAATGTTTAAAATCCTCCCTTCTCCATCTTTCTAGTCTATGTCCTTATTCTCAGGATGCAAGACTGTTAAGTGCAGTGTGTGTGTGTGTGTGTGTGTGTGTGTGTGTGTGTGTGTGTGTGTGTGTGTGTGTGTCTAGGTGGCCAGACATGATTAGAAAAAAGTTTAATATCTGAGTTCATTTACAAGCATTCCAAATAAATCATCACATCGCACCTGACGTTCAAATGTAGCCATGTTGGAAGATGGAAGAAAGAACTAATGGACTGATTCGGTAGACCCATCCCCACAGGACCCATTCTCATGGGAGGGACTGGAGTCCCAGCCACGGGGTTTTCACAGGGTACCTCAGTTG
This sequence comes from Uromys caudimaculatus, assembly GCA_028551405.1. Taxonomy (NCBI): domain Eukaryota; kingdom Metazoa; phylum Chordata; class Mammalia; order Rodentia; family Muridae; genus Uromys; species Uromys caudimaculatus. Next base: position 1,343 of record JAPYYD010003146.1, read on the forward strand.
AATGTCCATCCCAGAGGGATGTCCTTAGGTTTCAGGTATATCCTAAAGCCACAGGGTTTCCCAAGGCTTGACCAAATACCAGGTGCCATCCCGGAGACTCTCAGACCAGTGATGACTCTGCAGAGCTTTCCAGATCCTGCCTGCAGATGGATTCTTAGGCAATTATTTTCAGAATTCATGGGCGTCTTGGTTGGCTTTAGGGAGCTCCTCTGACCCACTGCTCAGAACCTGAACTGCTCCTGGCTCTAGGTTGTAACTGCCTGCCTTTTTCTCTCATTACCACGTTCAATTAAGTCCTTGTTTAGAACACAAAGCTAACAGGAGAACCCCTTCATAGGGCTCAATTACATTAATGTCTGGGCTCCGGTTTCCTTCCTTCCTTTCTTTTTTAATGATTCTTTCTCTTTTCTTTTCTTTTCTTTCTTTCCTTAGGTTCTGTGAAGTGAGCAATTGGAAACCTCAGTGCTACAGCTGCCCGCTGTGGACCCAGAGCAGAAGGGACACACACCTACTTCCCACAGTGACCTTGTCAAGATGTGCCAGTCCATTATTCTACTACAATAAAATACCTGAGGTAGGTTCCTTTGAAGAAAAGAAGTCTGTGCCCTGATTTGCTTTTGTTGCTGGGATAAAACACAGACCTACAAACTTTTTGGAGGAAAGGATTTAGTTCATCTTATAGGTTATAGCTTAGTTAGTCTTACAGGATATAGCCTGTCACTGTGGGAAACCAGGACAGGGACTCCAGCAGGACAGGAACTTGGCATGGAGTAACACTGCTTACTGGCTTGTTCCTTTGGATTGCTCAGCAACCTTTCATATGCTGCCAGGCCCACTACCTAGGAATGGTGCCGCCCACAGTGGGCAGGTCAACAACCTAGGAATGGCACCGCCCACAGTGGGCTGGGCCCTCTTACCCTCTTTCTCAATTAGTAATTAAGAATTAAGAAAATGCCTCACAGACATGGTCACAGACCAGTCTGATTTGAGGTTTCCTCTTCTCAAGTGACTCTAGGTTTATGTGAAGTTGAGAGCTGACAGTTTGTATCATAGTTTTGAACAGAGAAGTCTCTTATGAGGGCTTATGGTGGGGTCCAAGGTGGAAGGAAGAGGTCACATGTTCAAACAGGAAGCCCTGGACCAGGACAGAGGGCAGGCTCACTCTTCCAACAACTAAAGACCTCAGGTGTCTCATGAGAGCTACACTAACTCCTTCTGAGGACAGCTCCTCCATTGGCATAGGGGCCTGTCATGAGCTCCACCTCTTAAAAGGCCTGCTACCACGCACATCACCATACATGAGACCAACTTCTAACAAATCTTTGACAGATATACTCAAACCACTGAGGAGGGCTAGGTGACCCCCAACCCAGAAAGCTCAGCAACATGCTTCAAGGCTTAGAAGTGTCTCTCTTCTTGGAAAAAGCCAGAGCTCAAGGACAAAGATCCAGGTCAGTCCCTATGGAAAAATGTTCATGAGGGAGCCCTCCTTTTCAGTGAGGACCCATTGCCTAATGGGCACACATACAGGTGCCTTCTGTGACAAGCAGAAGAGAATTAGAGAGAACTGAAGCTTATCAAAGATCTATCACATACTAATTAGGGCAGTGTTTCACATAACTCCTCCTGGAAACTCCATCAGATACAGACTTTGTCCCTGTTTTACAAATGGAGAAACTGAGTCACAAAGAAGACAAGTGACTTTCCCAAGGAATGCTTTTAGAGGAGATTTATGTCAGTTGAAACGTGTGAATGAAGAAAGCCCAACAGAGAAAAAGAAGGGGAGGAAGGGGGCTGGAGTTGGTGCAGTCAGGCAGACACTCCTTAACACCCCATTCTGAAGGCTCTTGTGTCTTCCCACATGTTCTTCTCAGTGAACTTACAATTCCCCATAAACAGACCCAGAGTGCCAACTTGAAAAACAGAGTGATTTCTCAGTACTGCCCTTTATGTGTAGTCTTCAAATCTGGGCCTAGTGGCCCAGGCCTGTAATCCCAGCACTCAGAAGACCAAGACAGGAAGGTTATGAGTTCAAGGCCAGCCTGGGCTGCACAGCATGGCCTGAAAAAAAATAAATAAATAAAAAATAAAGCTCAGCTCAGCTCAACAAAGGAAAGCAAAAGCCCTCAGCCACCAGACAGAAAAATTCCCACAGTGGTTGTTATTTCCTGGCTGGCTGCCGTGAGTCACCAAGAAGGGCGCACCTGGCCATCCTAAGGGCAAGACAGCAGGCAGAGAGGGCAACCAGGCCAAGCCACACCAGTCAACATCCCAGAGGGCCAGGAGCAGAGCGGTCCTATGAACAGGATGCATTCTGCTAGCCAGCAACCTGGACACGTCCTTATTTTTCCAATAGAGCCTCAGTTTCCCTGATTCGAAAGCAACAAAGCTGATGGGAGAGTGCTGCCTTCTGGGTTTGTTGCTGTTTCCAAGCACTCTGCCTTGGGTCAGGGAGGTGCCCCCATCCTGCTATTCTCACCCCCACCTCCATCTCCAGACTGCAAAAGCTGTTTTGCGTCTTGTTTTTCCACAAATACTTTGATGTGACAGCATCTGCATTTATCTTCCTCCGTGTGCTCTTGAAGTTGGACATTTGTTTAATTATCTCTGTCTTTGATCAAAGTCTCTAGAAGTCTCTAGGCTTCCTTAGCCCTGAATCGAGTGATAGAACAAATGCATGCAGGAAGAGAACAGCTGCCCTCCCCAAATCCACCCCTCCCCGAAACCTCAACCACCCACTGGCTGCTGGGGCATAGAAATCCCGCACACGTTGGCTACTCTTGGCTGGCTACCTTTTGTTTCTCCCCCAGAGAGTGTTCCTGTGTCCAAGCTGAAGGAGATGGGGCGTGAAGAAGCTGAAAGATCTAACAAGAGGAATGGCCGGAAGTTTACAGGGAAGATGGCTAATCCCTGCCAGTGGGGTGAAGAAGGCAGACATCTAGTTGCTGGTTTGTTTCCTGCTGAAATTTAGGGCAAAGGGGCCCCTAGAAATTTGGTCTATGAGAGTGGAGAAGAAAGGGAGGAGGAGGGAGATTGTGTGTGTGTGTGTGTGTGTGTGTGTGTGTGTGTGTGTGTGTGTGCGCTGTTCTGTACGCTTTGGGTTGGAAGCTGCTGCTGAAAGTTGGGGAGGAGGTTTGGCACAGCATTCAAAGCCCTCAGCTTCCGGGAGTGGGCAGTATCTGAGAGGTCCTTGCATGTTTGCCCTTGGCTCAAGTCCACGCTTTCAGGAAGAGCCCATGGCTTCCGTCCAAAGTCCTGCCAGATAACAGAAACGGGAGTGAACCTAGATTTCTTCATCTATGGGCAACGTGGCGTGAAGGATCAGAAACCACAGTGCTGTGGGCGCCCATGTCACTAGGCCTTGTGTTTTCAGCACTTCATGCCCTACAGTGTCATGAAGGACAATAGCCCACCTCTGATTCCCAACATCTAATATTGTCAAGACTTTTAATCCCTATTACATAGAAGAAGAAACAGTGTCTGAATAGAGATGTAAGCCAACCTTCACTTTCAGAGCCTTGTCAGGCCCGATGCAGGCTCAGATTTGTTGCGATGCCTGGTGTTTCAAGGACCTGTGAAGAAAGCTAACTATGAAGAAGGCAATTGTGGCTTTGCACTCAAGGTGCCGTTTCTAGGCCAGGTAGGATAGTGTCCACTGTCAAACCCTGGGGCTTCCTGAAGCATCTGCTGGCAATTGCTGCTCTGGGGCATACTGTGTCATAAGCCAACCCAATTTTGGAGCATTACCTCCAAGTGAGCTTCAATGAATAGCTCTTGGTGTAGAGGAATAATCATTGAATTGATTCTGCATGAATCCTTCAGATTTCCATATCTTATTGCTTTCATAACATCTGTGGAGATGGTTCTGATTTTATGTTTAAAATGTCAAACAGAAGTGCCCTGTTGATCTCCCTTTCTTCTCTCCTTCCACGCACAGCTTTACAGTATCTGTTGGGAGCTGGGTCTGACACTATATAGAAATAAGGCAAGCAAATGGGAACTCAGAGTTCATGGTGGAGATCACTGGCTGTGCATAAGGAAACACATCTGATCATTGGCAGAGAGAGATGTGCTTCTGATGGAGAGGGAACCAAAGAGACCAGGGAAGCAAAGAATGCTGACAGCAAAGACCCTATGTCAGGTAAGACCACACCGAGGGTCACAGTCTGGACTAGAAGGCACTGTTTTCCTAGATCCCGGGAGGTTGGGGCTGAGGCCGGCAGCTGGTTCACAAATGCCTTTAGCTACACGCATGCTCCCAACAGTCTTGATTCTCCCAGCGGTTCAGAGAACAGAACCAGCTTCACTGGAGAGTCAGAGAATTATCATGGTCTGACCCAGTAAAATAAAAGCCCACACCAGGAAATGCAAATGTGCCCTTACACCAGATTTGCTTCATGGGGGGGGGGGTAGTGGTCTCTACCAGTGGCCAATAGGCCACTGTGTCACTGAAGTACAACGCCGTCCATGTGAGGACACTATGGGTGGGGTATTAGAAGACTTTTTTACTCATCAGCACATGTCTAGCGTCTATGAAAGCCAAGGCTGCTCCGAAAGCCCCGTGTACAAAAGCAAAAGCTCACCTCCTTTACTCCGGTACCTGTACTTGGGGAGACACAGACTAACACAGTGGTTCTCAACCTTCCGGATGCTGCGACCCTTTAATACAGTTCCTCATGTTGTGGTGACCCCCAACCATAACATTATTTCATTGCTACTTCGTAACTATAGTTTTGTTACTCTTATGAATCATAATGAGCTATCTGGTATGCAGGACATTTCATCTATAACCCCTGACGGGGTCGTGACCCAGAGGTTGAGAACCACAAGGCTAGAGGGGTTTTTATCAGCCGAGTGAATTCTTTCTCAAGCCTGTGCTGCTGAGTGCCCGTCTCCCTTCAAGGCATCTCTTTCCTTTTGAGATGTGTGGACTCCTGAGCAGCTAGTAATTAGAGTTCACTAAGAATTAACATATTTTTGTCGTAGTTTACATTTTACAACCCCTCCTAGTGAAACCTCTTTGCAGACCTGACAGCAGGAGAGATGGGTGACCTGCTATGCTTTACGATATCTCCATGTTGGCGGTACTCACACTGCTTAGCACATGGCATGGTCAGGTATTAACTCCCGTGTGTATTCTCTGTCACCTCTTTTTCCACCTTCAGAATGTCTGTGACTTGAGGAGGCTTGTCTGCCTCGCCTATCACTATCCTTTACCCAGAGTAGGGCTTGGTCTGCAGCAAGTAGTCGGTAACTACGAGTGTAATGGCTATTGAAACTCAGATGGGTGCCAGGCTTAGCCAGGTTGATTGACCCAGATTCATCCAGGTGTTAAAGAGTTGAGACTCAAATAGAAACCCTCAGCTTTCCCCTGAGGACTTCTGCTGGGATACGGCCTATCTTTGGGTGACATAAATACACAAACATAACTGGAAAAGGCTGGCCCAACAGTGAATATGTACTAACTCATAGGCTGATTTTCAAACAAGGGAAACTAGAAATGGTAATGTGAACAAAGCAGCAAGGGAAAGACAGGTCAACATCAAGAGAAAAATAGAGGGGCTTAAAGCCTGGGGCCTTGAGAGATTGGTTGGTGAAGGCGATTGTTTGGTCCAAAAGAAACTCCAGTGGAGTGGCCTGTTAGAATACCAAAGCAAATGCATGCTGGCTTTCAGGTTTCCTCAACATCAGGACCTGTGGCTCTTCCCAGCTCTTCTCTGCCCCCATCTTAAACTTCCTCAGTTCATGGGCTTCCCTTCCCCTGGCTTCTTATTCTCATATCCCACCCTTGATCACTAATTGAGAAAATGCCTTACAGCTGGATTTCATGGAGGCATTTTCTCAACTGAAATTCCTTTCTCTGAGATAACTCCAGCTTGTGTCAAGTTGACACAAAACCAGCCAGTACAGTGTCACTAGCACGAGTGTGCCATGGCATGCATGTGGAGATCAGAGGGAAACTGGCAGAAATGGGTTCTCTCTTGCTACCATGTGGGTTCCAGGGATTGAACTCAGGTCATCAGACTTGGTGGCAAGTGCCCTTACTTTGCTGAGCCATCTCGCTGGCCCCTAAGCATTTTTCTTGCTCATGTCATTAGCCACAAAGTAGTCCTTTTTATTATCCCAATTTTACAGAAGTGGGCTCAATAAGACTAGGAACCATGCTCAAAGGCAGACAACCCTGATACCAAAGTGAAGGCTCTTCAAACAGCTGCCCTCGGGGCTGTGTGTGTATGTGCTGCCTTAGTGACTGACTGCAAGGACATGAGGATCTGCGTTCTACACGAACGTAGAACGTGCCCTCCCCCTCATCCCAGCATCCAACACCCACCGCTGTTCACTCAAGGACTCTCCATCTTCCCAAACTTGAAGCTCTCACACCTGCTGTCTTTACCTTGGCAACTCCTAGCTGCCTTCTTGGGAGAAGATGGAGAGAAATGGTCTTCACTTGATTATCTTTAAAGGTGGGAACATATGTGCTTATTGTGCATGCTGCCCTTAAACTTGATATCCCCCTGCCTCTACCTCCACAGTGCTGGGATTATAAGCTTAGCTGGCTTGACTTGGCATCCTTTTAATGTGCCCTATAACCTCAGTTAGTGGGGCTCCCGGTCAGTGTTATCTATCTGGCTTGTACCAGGTCACACGAACATGGAAAGTCAGTTCCTTCAGAAAATCAAGAAAGCATTGTGGGGACTCCATTTTACTTTGTGTCTTTTTTGTGTCACAAAGCATTTTGAAATCCATTAGATTTCTAAAAAGAAAGGCAGGCAGGTGGATTTTAAGGTTCTTATACCTTTGTGATGTAGCCATGGTCAGGAATGTGCTCAGAAGGCAGCATGACACTGTCTGGGGTCCAGGAATGAAACAGCCTCTTGCAGGATGGAGGGAACTTTGCTTCTGTTTCAACAGAGATCGGAGAGGGCCAGCCCTGCTACCTGGGATGAGATGTGACCTCTCTGAGCACCAAAGACCATATTGGAAGCTTGTCAGGACAGTTACATTCAGTAAAAGCCCTTAAGGACAAGTAAATCCCAAATGTAAGTTATTATTCATCAGTCTCATTAGAACAGTATATGGACTAATCTGTAAGTTGTCATCAGATGGTTAAGGTAGAGAGCACACGGTGAAAACTATAAAGGGAGACAACACCCTAGAGGAAGAGGAGGTGAAAGGAAGCTCGAAGGATGAAGGACTCTGTCCAATGGGAGGAAGGCAGCACCTTCAAACTGCTCTGCAAAATCAGTGCAAGCGATATAACTATATATAAAAAAAAAAAACCTTTATACCTGCACTGGCTGGTTTTGTGTGCCAACTTGACACAAGCTGGAGTGATCACAGAGAAAGGAGCCTCCCTTGGGGAAATGCCTCCATGAGATCCAGCGGTAAGGCATTTTCTCAATTAGGGATCAAGAGGGGAAGGGAGGGCCCCTTGTGAGTGGTGCCATCCCTGGGCTGGTAGTCTTGAGTTCTATAAGAAAGCAGGCTGAGCAAGCCAGGGGAAGCAAGCCAGTAAGAAACATCCCTCCATGGCCTCTGCATCAGCTCCTGCTTCCTGACCTGCTTGAGTTCCAGTCCTGACTTCCTTTGGTGATGAACAGCAGTGTGGAAGTATAAGCTGAATAAACCCTTTCCTCCCCAACTTGCATCTTGATCATGATGTTTGTGCAGGAATAGAAACCCTAAGATAATACCTGAGAACAGGCCTGACTCTGAGTTACTAATGAAGTTAAATGTTTCCAAAAATTCATAAGCCACTTGAATCTTTTAAGATTTATTTGTAATTTTTGGTCTAGTTCATTATTGGGGCTATTTTAAAGGGTTGTTTTTATTTTATGTTTCTGAGTGTTTTGCCTACATGTGTTAAGTGTGTCATGTGTGCGAGGTGCTCACAGAGGCCAGAAAAGGGCATTGAGTCCCTGGAACCACAGTTACATATGGCTGTGAGCTGCTATGTGGGTGCTGGGCACCAAACCTGGGTCCTCCGAAAGAACAGCAAGTGTTTCTTAACTGCCAAGTCACCTCTAGAACACCTCTTTTTTTTTTTTTTAAAGCTCCTTGTATATTACATATTTTAGCTCTGCAGTATGTCTATTTCAGGCATTTTTCTGAATTTGTAATTTACCTCAATTGGGGGTGATTGGGACAGAGTCTCAGTGTAGCTTAGGCTGACTTAGAACTTGCTACGTAGCATAAATTCACCTTGAATTCTCAGTAATTGTCCAGCTTCTGCTCCACAAGTACCGGGCTTACAGATGTGAGCTACTGCATCAGGCAATTTATCTTAATTTTTGCAAAGCTCTTTAAATTTAAAACATGAATGTACCCAAATCTGTGTGTGTGATATGTGTACATGTGTGTGCATACATCGTGTGATATGAATGTATATGTACGTGTGTGTATATCTGTGTGTATGTATGCGTTGTGTAATATGTATGCCTGCGTGTGTGTGCGTGTGCGTGCATGCGTGTGTGTGTGTGTGTGTGTGTGTGTGTGTGTGTGTGTGTGTGTGAGTGATATACATCATGACAGTTTTCTGAAAATTTCTTCTGGATTTTGCTACCATCATTTTCTTTCTCCTTCCCTTTTTCTGAGAGGCTAAGGTGGGATGTGTGAGCATGTGTTCTTACAGGGAGTGTTGTCTTTCCCGTCAGGAATTGGACAGACTGACCGCAGGGCTGCCTGATGCAAGGTGTTGGGAGTCCCACTCATTTCCCAGCCAAATTCCTTGTCCCACTAGTCTTCTGTGCAGATGTGTGGGCCTCCCAGCTCCACTTCTCATTAATCAAGTGCAGAGCAAACGGCTGGACTGGTTCATGACCCGGTCGCCATGTTGTGAGCAGAATTCCATGAATTTCAAACCTAACCGCCAAAGCCTATGAATCACGTGACTTTGAGTGACAGGAGGGAAAGCGGCCTTTCGTCCGGAAGTGAGTGTTCTCCTGCCTCCCAGACCCTGGCTCTCTCATGGCAGAGTGTGGGGAGGAGGAAATTCACTGGGAGCTGCAGGGAACACCTACCTCCTCCCTCCTCCCATCAAAGCACTGACTGCCAGTCTCTGAACCTGCTGCTCAGTGGCTCCTCTCCTGCCGGCCTGCCTGGCCTTGAACTCTGCCTTCCTCCTTTCTGAGAACTGCAGTCTGTGAGTGGGTGTAGAAACAAATGCTGGCAGTAAGTAGGAAATGACATCCCTTTGAGTACCTCAAAAACAAACAACCCCCCAAACAGCCACCCCGAATACGGAAACCCAGCAGCCTGCTAAGACTCTGAAACAGCCTGATATTACAGCTATTCTGAAATAGTCCGGCGTGCGGACCACTAAGGTTTGCTGAGAATTCTTTCAAGGGAGCCAAGATGCCCGCCGTGGGTAATGAGCGGCATCAACAGTTTTCCCCTTAGTCCTTATTCTGTTTGGTAGAAATTCTTCCCAAACTTAATTGACAGGCGTTTTCTATGGGTTTTCCATCTTGACCCCTTTCTGCACCTTCAGGACTGTTGGAAAGTATTCAGCTAAGAGAGTGGGCATGCAGCTCCCTCAGATTGCTAAACCGCGGGGTCCCAGGAGCGCTCATGATTCTGCCAGAGCAAATGTAGGTCACAGATACGGCCCCTGCTGTGCGGGAGAAAGTGTTGTATTTCTCTTTAAATTTCACACTTCACGTTTTAGAATATGACAGTTCATAAGACCCTTATTTATATCATCAGAACAAATATTGAGAATATATGCTGAGATCTTTTTACCAACAGGAGTCACAATGATCCCAGCAACAGGAGGAAAAAGTGAAGCCTAGCTCTCTATAAGATTCCCATACTCAGTGTCTGACCAGGAGGATTGGTGCCGCCCCCTCACCGCCCCCCTCCCCTGCCCAGGCATCGTCTGGGGAGGGGGTATCCAGGAGGCATCTAGCCCTAGACCAACCCAGCCTGGTTCTTCCCTAGAAGGGCTCAGAGCCAGATGTGAGCATCCCTTTTTCTCAGGCTGCTGCAGCCATGATCATGCCTTGGGATATTTTATTCTGTTCAGAGTCCCACAAAATCAGCATTTAGCTAACACATATATCATAATTGTTGGGGATGTAAAAGACCCCATTCTTCCCCCACTCCTCTGTGGAGGAGCATAGCTTCCTGAGGTCACTGAACTTCCAGAAGGAGTTAGAATCACCAGTGGCTTTACAAAGAATGGCTCCCTACGCCAGTCATACTCAGGGTGGGGCTGAGGAAAGTTTGACAGGATATGGTGTTCTCCAACTTAAGGCTTTCATGAAGAAAACAATCCAAAGCCTTCTCTAAGATATGCAAGCTTGGATTGGGATATTTCCACAGTGCTCCTCCATACTGTTCCTTGTCTTACAATGCCCCTGGAATAATTGCTAGTGCAAGGATGCTGGGAAAAAAGAAACAGTCGCGGCAGGATGGCTGGACTCAGCATGCAAGGAGGAGTAGGAAGCATCTGGAAGCAAGAGCAAAAGGATGAAGCTTCCAGAGAGGTGGGAGCCTCTAAAGGGATTCTGCTCCAGGGAGGAGCTCTGTGAGTGTGTGTGTGTGTGTGCGTGTGTGTGTGTGCGCGCGCGCGTGCGCACGCGAGTATCTGCATGTGCATGTGTGTATGTCTATAGCTCACTCTTTGTGTTTATGACCTAGTATAGTTTTAAATGTTTTTAAATTTCATTTTATGCATTTTAGTGTTTTGCCTGTGTGTGTGCACTACTCGTGTGCCTGATACCTGCAGAGGTCAGATGAGGGCATCGATGCCCTGGAATGGGATTAGGGATGTTTGTGAACCACCTTGTAGGTCCTGGGAAGGGCCCTTTGCAAGAGCAACAAGTGCTCTTAACTGTAGAGTTAATCTCTTATAAACATCACCTGTCAATAAAAAAAGCCGATAGCCAATCAGCTGAGACAGGAGGTGGAACATTGACAGGAAAAGAGGATTCTGGGAAATAGTGAGAGAATAAAAGGGCAGGCAAGGGGAGAGATTTGAGAGGCTGAGAGAGACGCTAAGGAGATAGGAAGGAAGAAGCAGCCAGGACTGAGGAGAGGTAACTAACTCACTAACTAAGTGGTAGACATAGAATAGTTTGAATGAGTGAAATAAGTTACAAGCTTGTCGAGGAATAAGTGAAAGCTATGGCCTAGGCATTTATTAATAAGTAATTAGTCTCAGAGTCGTCATTCCGGAAGCTGGCATTGGAAAAGGAAAACTGGGAATTTATTTTATTTCATACTTAAGTGCTGAGCCCTCTCTCCAGCCCAGATAGTATGTTTTTTACATTATTATAAAAAATTGTTGTTCTGGAGGTGGAGATGTAATTCACTTGGTGGAGTGCTTGCCCAGAGTTCACAGAGTTCTGGGTTTGATCCTAGAACCATGTAAATTAACCAGTGATGCAGGCCTCTGGTTCCAGCACTCAGAAGGTCAGGGCAGGCAGGCTCGTGACAGAAAACTATGTATATACATACATGAGTTCAAATTAGGCCTTTTATGTAAACAGAAGGGGGGCAAATGTGAAAGACCTGACCCCCTTATGAGAAAAGTTAGACCCCTAGCACACTTGGAGCCAGAAACAGAAATAGGACTGAAATTACATGCTTGGCCAAACCCCACCTGGCTGCATTCTTTCCCCTAAGAAATGGTTGACCTTGGCCTGGCCCCAGGGCCAGAGGCACAATGTTCCAGGAACTAGCTAACCACAAAAATGTTTGTGCAACTGCCTTGTAACTAACTTAGAACATTCTGTACTTCCCCATAACGCAAATTCTTTCCGTTCTTGTGGTTTTGTCCTTTAAATATCCCTGACTTCAGCTGCTCAGGGTTGAACTCCTCTGCCCCTGCGTAGGTTATGAGCTCCACCCTAGTGCACTGGTTTCCCAAATAAAACTTGTGCGTTTGCAGCAAGAACGGTCTTTCGTGAGTTCTTGGGGGGTCACGCTGTCCTGAGACTTGAGTGAGGGTCTCCCCAGCTCCGGGGGGGGGTGTCTTTCATTTGGGGGATCGTCCGGGATTTGTGACCACCCTCATCTCCAAAGACCCACTTGGAGGTGAGGTTCTGTCTATGTTCTTGTTTGTCTGTGCCAGCTGAAGTCTGATTCTGTGGTTTCAGTTTATACAGTTGCTCGCGTCTTCGTGAAGAGACGACGATCTCTTGGTTTCGGGTAGAGGCCGAGGGCGTGATCAGCAGACGTGCTAGGGGATCACCGACTGTTACCCTGGAAGACGTCCCAGGAAGTCTGGAGGGACCCCAGGGATGCCTGGGAGATTCCCGTCGGGTGCCGGAGAGGACGCGGTCCTCCCGGCCGTCTGTTTTTCTGAATTGGACTCGCCTGCCTCGGTGGAAGCGGGCGCTTGTCAGTCTTTGTCTGTGTATTTTCAGTATCTATTTTGTCTTGTTTGTGACTTTGACGATGGGACAGACGATATCTACGCCCCTAAGTTTGAATTTATGCTTGAGCGGGTATTGTTTGTCTCCCTCTTTGTCTGTTTTCTGTCTTCCTCCTCTTTTGTGGCACCTTACGGTTTTGCTTGCAAGCCTCTGGGCATTTCAGTGCCACCTGTAGGCCTCTGGGCTGCCTGTCTGGGCACTTCGGTGCCACCTGTAGACCTCTGGACTACCTGTCTGGGCACTTTGGTGCCATCTGTCTGGGCACTTTGGTGCCACCTGTCTGGGCACTTTTCGTGCCGCCTGTCTGGTGGTGTTCACGGTGGGTAAACGTACCTGAATGCCATGGCCACGGAGGGACCGAGGGACACCTTGGACCCTCAGTTTGCCCGAGTATCTGGCTTCTGCCGATGTGGCAGGGCCACCTGGTTTCTGAGTCTGTGGAAGGGACAAACTCTTTGGTTACACCCGCCACCTGTGGCAGGGGTGGCAGGATCTGAGGTGTCTGTAACCCAGCGCAGCTGGAGCTGTCTGGGAAAGTGTTCTACGTCCATAGAAGGGACAAATCTGTTCTGCATCCATGGCAGGGACGAGCTGTGTATTGGTTGTTGGTTGTATGCACTGGCCGCCTGTGGCAGGGGCGAGCTGGGGCGAACTGTTGTCTTCTGTTCTGTTTTGTGTTCTGTGTTCTTAAGACTGAAACTGACTGATGATGGGTTTTTTGTTTGTTTGTTTGTTTGTTTGTTTGTTTGTTTTGGACATTGGACAGATTCAT
>JAPYYD010003147.1:0-14494 GCA_028551405.1 Uromys caudimaculatus
GTTCTCAGGCCCGGGATCCCGGCAGATCCGGGCGGGTCTGGGCGGGAGGTGCTGCTCCCCTCAACCCCACTCACGGGCCTTCCAAGTTCCTGTGAGACTTCCTCTCTACGGCGCTCCTTGGCTGCGGACTCCTGGTGTCACCAAGAGTAGTTTTTATATGCCTAGCAATTCTAGGATGTTACTTTACCTTTTACAATATATTACTTATTTTCTTCAGTAACTGGAAATTCTTAAACATTTTCAGAATCCTGACCCAGACATACCAGAAAAAAATGTACTTTAAAATGGCTACTTGTCATGAACTACATAATCAAGCAACAAACTACACAGAGACACCAAGATATGTGGGACAAGAGACACCTCCGTTTCACACTTGTTTCTTCAAGGTGTTTCTTACATGCCATTTCAAAACTGCTAGATACCATGTGGACCAGACATATTATATTCACAAAAATAAAATCTGATGTGCATACAGGAAACATACAACTTGACATTCTGAACAGACCTACTATTTGCAGTATCACAGAGTTGTGACCTACAAACACAATAATTCTGATAGATTCTACCTAAGGAAAGTCCTATAATAACAGAAAAGTTCCTGCATTGTTTAATCTGGGAAGACAGTACTACTGGGAGGTGTTTCTCACAGTAGAACTTCCTGACTAAGAGCTGGTGGATGCCTAATAGTCTAGTAACACATCTGCTGAATCAAGTAAAGCGTTCACAAACTAGACTGGATATACATCAAATCTCGTTTCTTCCCCACCCCAATACACTAATTATACAAACATGTTGGTGTGTACTCTGCTCCTGTACCTTTATGTCACTTCACTGAGTTGGTGCAATGAGTAGGAGGGGGATTTCAGGAAGTCACTCTATCCAAAAGGTAATGGTAACTCAATTATCAATGCTAATGATTAAAATCCAAGCAATATATGCCCCTTAGCCAAACTAAATGTCTTTCCAACCTTACATCCCCTTAGCAGCATTCCCTCAAAAGTCCATGGCTATATTAAAGTTCCTTGACCCACGGTATTTCAGGAAAAATATGGTACCTAATTGATTAACTTAAAAGTATAATTTTGCAAGTTTTACAAAACATAACTCAGGAAACTAAAGTAAGAGTATCACAAGTTTGAGGCCAGCCAGGGCTGCACAGTGAAACTCTATCACAAAAACAAATATAAGCATGTGAGCACAAAGTTAGAAAGATTCCCATATCTTTGTAATGGGCTTAGCATGGTGTGCATCATGGGCACTCTGCCCCTTTGTAATGGCCTCTGTATCACTTCTGTGCAAACAAAGGAGACAATTTGCATGGTCATCTTCAAATGTGAAAAACAAGGACTGATTGAAATATATTCATTTTGTAGAGCTTCCATTATAAATGACATGATGTAGAGGAGGATTGATGGATAGACAGATGATGGATGGATGGATGGATGGATGGATGGATGGATGGATGGATGGAACAGATAGAATGAATGGATGGATGGATGGATGGATAGCTGATGAATGGGTGGTGGATGGATAGATAGGGGATAGAAGTGAGAGAGCAAGTAGAACAGAGCTATGAAAATAATAGCACAAAGTCGGGACCACAAGTACCACAAGTTAACTCACATGAGAGCTATAAATATTGAGCATTGAGTTCAATAGGATTCTAAGGCTGCAGTTATCTGGGGTTAGCAGAAAAGAGCATGATGATCCATTAGAGATGTCTCTCTTGGTTAGGGAAGGAGAAATTATGACAGACATATTTTTAGTCCTTTTCCTGAAATTAATATGAGGATGACCTTGCTCATAGGGGTGAAATCTCTACTGCAAGAAGAAACAAGCCACAGCAACTGGGAAAACACAAGATCTGATAGTAGCTTTTTTGAAACTCTCTTAACCACCTGTTCTGGCTGTGATTACACTAAGGCTGACAGTTATGTGATTAAATACACTGAGATGATTAGCCTGAATAGGCTTCAGGCTCCTGGCTTCTGTCCCAATGATTTTCGATGGTAATAACACACTGATAACTCCTTCAGGAAGAGAACACAAGAGCACAAGAAGCTCTCACGCCCACTGGAACCAGGCTTGTGCTCACCTAGACAATAGTCATAGCTCAGTGAATTGGTCCTTGTGTGAGTTCTCTCTCAATCCAGCAGCATGACTTTTTATCAAAGAACAGCCTGATATGGAGCACCTGGACCCTGATAAAAACCTCATCTAACTGTAATTGAAGGGAAAAACTAAACCTTCATGTTCTGAAGCTTGCTGCCACTTATTCAGTGTTTAGATATAATAACCCACAAAGTTGAGATGTCTCCTTTTACCTACAATGCATCTTGAAAACTCATTTTCTGTTTGTTCAATACCATGTACCCTTTTTTCTATTTAAAAAAAGAGATTCATTTCACTCCAGCCATATCTAAATCCTGGATACTACCTAAGACATCATAAGGTCCTAGAATTTGAAACAATACTATGCTAAAATGTTTAATCCCTTAAGGTCAGCAAATCTTTCGACTTCACAAGTTCAAACTCGAATTTATGTTCTTACACTGGCCTCTTAACTCCTCCCTCACCACTTTCCCCCATTTCCTTTGTCCCACCATTACTGGTACCACCACCACTACCACCACCAATAGTTCCCATTTTGTTTTCATGTCATATGTATTCTCACCTATTTATTTAAAATATCTTCCTCCATTCTTTTGGCCCATTTTCTACATTCATAATTTACACACACACACACACACACACACACACACACACACACACACACACACTTAAATAAGTCTAGATTCTCATATAAGATAAAACAGGGTATTTTTACCTCAAAGTCTGACTTATTTCAGTTAATATAATGATGTCCAATTCCCTCCATTTCCCTGCAAATGGCAATTTCCTTTTTCATTGTGGCAAAATAAGACTCTATTGTGTTTATGTTCCATATAATCTTTATCCATGTTGATGGACATACAGGCTTGTTCTATTTCTTGGCTGTTCAGCAATGAACATGGATGTGTCATATTGGTGTGTTGTTTTGACTTAAAGTTCATTGGTTGTATCCTAGGAGGGGTCTAGCTGGGCTACAAGCCAGTTCTAATTTTACTTTCTTCAGGAACCTCCAAACTGGCTCCACAGTGACTGCACTAGCTTACACTCACTAGCAGTAAACAGGCATCCCCTTTCCCACAGCCTCACCAGCATTTGAGAGATAAGAATCTAGTTTTATTCTCCTTTATATAGAAATCCAATTTTCCTAGCACCATTTTCAAAGAAACTTTCTTCAAATGGGTGCAGTGTTTTTATGAATTTACCAAAATTTACATGACTGGAGCTGTGTGTTCTTATTTGGGTCCTTTATTTTATTTCATTGATTTATATGTCTGTTTTCATACTAGTTCACAGGGCCTTTGTCACTATGGTTCTATAGTATAATTTAAGACCTTGTATTGTGATGCCTCCAACATGGCACCTTCAACTTAGATCTTCTCTACTTATTCAGAGTCTTTAAGGCTTCCATTTGATTCTTCCAACTCTTTTGTTTTCTGTGAGTGTGGGGAAGAATGTGGGCATGAGCACTTGTTGGTATGTAGGAGTCAGAGGGCAATCCTGCTGCCATTCCTTAGAATCTATCTACTTTGGTTTTATTAGACTAAGCCTCTCCCTAGGACCTAGGGCTTATGGACTAGACCAGTCTAGGGGTGAGCTCCAGGGATCCTCCTACTTCTTCATCCCTAATGTTAGGATTAAAAGCATGTTGCGTCACACCAATTTTCTCAACTGAGCTAGCTCCAAAGTCCCTGGTTTATTCCATTTCTGTGAAAAATGTCAGTGAAATTTTGATGAGATTGCATTGAATCTAGAGATCATGTTATAACATTAATTCTGCAAATGCACGAGTTTGGGAGATATTTCCATCTTCTAATGTCTGTTTTTTCTCTTCAGTGTCTTAAACTTTTTATTGCAGAGATCTTTCAACTTTTTGGCTAGGTTTATTCTTGGTATTTTATTATTTTTGAAGCTATTGTGAATTGATGCTTTTCTTGATTTTCATTATTGGTGTCTACATGTACAAAGATTATTGATCTTACATGCTGAGTCTATATACTGATACTCTGATGGACATGTTCATCAAATGCGTTTTAGCCTTTGGATTTTTTTCAAGAATGGCATCATGTAATGTGCAAAGAGAGACTTCCTTTCTTATGCATATTCCTCTTATTTCTTTCTCTTGTCTTATTGTACTAATATTTCCAAAAATATTGAATGAAATAATAACAGTGGCACCATTGTCTTGTCCCTGATATGAGAGTAAATGCTTTCAGCTTCTACCCATTTAATATCATTTTGGCTTCTCATATATAACCTTTATATGGTTTGTCATATATAAACTTTATTATATGGAGGGCCTAGTTTGCTTTGCTGGTGCTGTCTTAAACACCATGACCCAGGCAACTTGGAGAAGAAAAGTATTTATTTCAGCTCACACTTCCAGGTCACAGGCCATCATTGAGGGAAGTCAGGGCAGGAACTCAAGCAGGGGCTCAGGCCAAATTCAAAAAGGACACTAGAAAATATTGTCAACAAACTTGACCAAGTAACAGGAAGGGTATTAAGGATGGAGAACAAGATCAAGGAAATTTTACTTTATTCAAACATTAATAAAGAAAACTGAAGAATGACTGTAGTGTACAAGAGTTCAGAAATAAGATAAAAAGACCAAACTTAATCCCAGCTCCCAATACAACAAGGAGCTGAGATTAAAAGCAAAAACAAAAACAAAGACAAAAACAAAGGCTACTATGTGAAATGACTCTGGAGGCCTGGGCCCTGTTTCAAATACACAAGCAAAGCAAAATAGAAAACTTAAAGTTCATAGAGAATCTATTAAATGAAATTGTAATTGGAAAATTTCCAAATTGAAAGAAAGAAAAAAAAAGAAACAAACAAAGGAGCACAAAAGACATTTAGGACCCCAAATTGACATACAGAAATTAACAAAAAAGAACCACTTCACAATGCATTATACTTAAGATATCAAAAATTCAGGAGTGAGCTAGCCTCCCAGGAGTGCACTCATTCCTAAGAAAGTCCCAGATCCAGGTATGGTGGTACATACCTTTAATCTGGACCACACATTCTGCTGGAGACCTACATAAGGACATTGGAAGAAGGAAGATTCGGACATAAGATTGGTAAAGATCTTTCCCCAATCTGTTGGTTGCTATTTTGTCCTATTTACAGTGTCCCT
This sequence comes from Uromys caudimaculatus, assembly GCA_028551405.1. Classification (NCBI taxonomy): domain Eukaryota; kingdom Metazoa; phylum Chordata; class Mammalia; order Rodentia; family Muridae; genus Uromys; species Uromys caudimaculatus. The sequence continues at coordinate 5,252 of JAPYYD010003147.1, forward strand.
TGCCTTACAGAAGCTTTGTAATTTCATGAGGTCCCATTTGTCGATTCTTGATCTTAGAGCATAAGCTATTGGTGTTCTGTTCAGGAGCTTTTCCCCTGTGCCTATGTGTTTCAGACTTTCCCCCACTTTCTCTTCTATTAGATTCAGTGTATCTGGTTTTATGTGGAGAGGGCTAATATCCAATATATACAAAGAACTCAAGAAGTTAGAGTCCAGAAAACAAAATAACCCTATCAAAAAATGGGGAACAGAGCTAAACAGAGAATTTTCTTTTTTTTAATTTATTTTTATTTTTATTTTTTTATTTTTTTTATTTTTGATACTTTATTTACATTTCCAATGTTTCCCCTTTTCTAGGTCTCCTCTTTGGAAACCCCCATCCCCTCCCCCTCCCTGCCTGTATAAGGGAATTCCACCTCCCACCCACCCGCCCACCCATCCCCATATTCCCACCTTGACATTCCCCTTTACTGGGGCATCTAACACCCTCAGGCCCAAGGGCCTCTCCTCTCTCCCTGATGGCCATCGAGGTCATCCTCTGCCACATATGTGGTCCGAACCATGGGTCCATAGATGTGTATTCTTTGGTTGGTGGTCCAAACTCCAGGACGACTGGGGGGGGGGGAGTCAGGCCCCTTGACACCGTTGCTCCCTCCATGGGGCTGCAAACTCCCTCAGCTCCTTCAGACCTTTCTCCAACTCCTCCATCTGGGACCTCACTCTCAGTCCAGCGGTTACTGTAAAGTACAGTAAACAGAGAATTTTCAACTCAGAAAACTCATAGGGCTGAGAAGCACCTAAAGAAATGTTCAACATCCTTAGTCATCATGGAAATGCAAATCAAAACAATCCTGAGATTCCACCTCACACTAGTCAGAATGGCTAAGATCAAAAACACAGGTGACACCAGGTGCTGGCGAGGATGTGGAGAAAGAAGAAAACTCCATTGCTGGTGGGATTGCAAGCTGATACAACCTCTCTGGAAATCAGTTTGGCAGACCCTCAGAAAAATGAACATAATACTATCTAAAGGACCCAGCTATACCACTCCTGGGCATATACTCAGAAGATGCTCCAACATGTAATAAAGATACATGCTCCACTATGTTCATAGCAGCCATATTTATAATAGCCAGAAGCTGGAAACAACCCAGATGTCTCTCAACAGAGGAATGTATACAGAAAATGTGGTACATTTACACAATGTAATACTACTCATCTATTAAAAGCAATGACTTCATGAAATTCGCAGGCAAATGGATGGAACTTGAAAATATCATCCTGAGCGAGGTAACTCAGTCACAAAAGAAAAAATATGGTATATACTCACTGATAAGTGGATATTAGCCCAAAAGTTAGGAATACCCAAGATTCACTTCACAGAAACCATTGGGCCATGCATGAGGTTCCAGATGGAGAAGTTGGAGAAGGGACTGAAGGAGATGAGGGAGTTTGCATCCCCATGAGGGAGCAACAGTGTCAACTGGCCTGACCTCCCGATGCTCCTGGAGACTGGATCACCAACCAAAGAATACACATGGAGGGACCCATGGTGCTGGCCACATATGTGGCAGAGGAGGGTCTTGTTAGCCATCAGGAGGATGAGAGACCCTTGGGCCTGAGGATGTTATATGCCTCAGTATATGGGAATGCCAAGGAGGGAAGATGAGAGTGGGTGGGTGGGTGGGTGGGTGGGTGGGAGAATACCCTCGTAGAGGCAGGAGAAGGGGGGAGAGGATAGGAGGTTCCAAAGGGGAGATCTGGAAAGGGGGAAACATTTGAGATGTAAATAAAGTATCAAAAAAAACAAAGAAAAGAAAGAAGATTCACTCTTCTTTCACCTGCATGCCACTTTTGCTCCAAAAACTGACTAAGGAGGGACCCTACAGGAGTTGATAGGGCACAGGAACCAGAGGGCAGCCAAAGACAGGATCCTTCAGGTCTCCATCAGCACCCCAGAGCTAACCCTGAGACATAGCTCTCCCCACCCAAATCCCACTCAGAGAGAAATTGTCTCCCAGGAGTGCTGTCACTCCTAAGTTCACAGGCTCACAGGCTCACAGGCTCACAAAAGGGACAAGCTCCTGTCAGAAACAGAAAGACCAACCAACACCAGAGATAAATAGATGGTGAGAGGCAAGCACAAAAATCTAAATAACAGAAACCAAGGCTACTTGGCATCATCAGAACCAAGTTCTCCCACCACAGCAAGGCCTGGATACCACAACACACCAGAAAAGTAAGATTCAGATTGAAAATCATATCTCATGATGATGATTTAGTCATGGTTCTCTAGAGTCACAGAACTTATGGGAAGTCTTTATATAGTAAGGGAATTTCTTAATGATTTACAGTCTGTAGTCCAACTGCCCAATAATGGTCAGCAGCAGCTGTGAATAAAAGTCCAAGGATCTAGCAGTTGCTCAGTCCCACAAGGCATGCAGGTGAAGGAAGAGCGAATCTTCCTTCTTCCAATGTCCTATGTAGGTCTCCAGCAGAAGGTGTGGCCCAGATTAAAGGTGTGTATCACCACGCCTGGATCTGGGACTTGTTTTGTCCCAGGCTGAGCTTGAACTCAGAGATCTCTTGCCTCAGTCTCCTGGGATTAAGGGTGTGTACTACTTTGCCTGGGCCAAGCTTTTCATGGCTACTACACCTCAAGATCTCCATGCCAAGATCCAGGTCAGAAACGTGTGTCTTCCAGCCTCAATATCTGAATCACAGGTGAGGCTTGTACTTCTGGATTGTAGTTCACTCCAGATATAGTCAAGTTGATAATGATAGAGGACTTTAAGAAGAACATAAATAACTCCCTTAAAGAAATACAGGACAGCACAGGTATACAGGTAGAGGCCCTTAAAGAGGAAACACAAAAATCCCTTAAAGAATTATAACAAAACACAACCAAATAGGTGAAGGAATTGAACAGAATCATCCAGGATCTAAAAATGTAAATAGAAACAATAAAGAAATCACATGGGAGACAACTCTGGAGATAAAAAAAAAAAAAAAAACTAGGAATGAGATCAGGAGTCATAGATACAAGCATCAGGAACAGAATTCAAGAGATAGAAGAGAGAATCTCAGGTGCAGAAGATACCATAGAAAACATTGACACAACAGTCAATGAAAATGCAAAATGCAAAAAGCTCCTAACATTAAACATCCAGGAAATCCAGGACACAATGAAAAGACCAAACCTAAGGATAACAGGTATAGAAGAGAGTGAAGATTCCCAACTTAAATGGTCAGTAAATATCTTCAACAAAAGTATAGAAGAAAACTTCCCTAACTTAAAGAAAGAGATGCCTATGAACATACAAGAAGCCTACAGAACTCCAAATAGATTGGACCAGAAAAGAAATTCCTCTCATTACATAATAATCAAAAGAAAAAATGAATAAAACAAAGTATATTAAAAGCAGCAAGGGAAAAAGGTCAAGTAACATATTAAGGCAGACCTATCAGAATTACACCAGACTTCTCAACAGAGACTGTAAAAGCCAGAAGATCCTGGGAAGATGTCATACAAACTGTAAGAGAACATAAATGCCAGCCCAGGCTATTATACCCAGCAAAACTCTCAATTATCATAGATGGTGAAACCAAGATATTCCATGACAAAACCAAATTTACACAATACCTTTACACAAATCTAGCCCTACAAAGGATAAAAATGGAAAACTCCAACACAAGAAGGGAAACTACACCTTAGAAAAAGCAAGAAAGTAACCTTCTTTCAACAAACCCAAAAGAAGATAGCCACACAAACATAATACCACCTCTAAAAACAAAAATAAAGGAAGGAAAAAACCACTGATCCTTAATATGTCTTAAAACCAAGGGTCTCAATTCCCCAATAAATAGACATAGACTAACAGACTGGATACATAAACAGGAAGCAGCATTTACAGGAAACTTACCTAATTGACAACGACACACTACCTCGGAATAAAAGGATGGAAAAAATATTTTCCAAGCAAATGGAAGAAACAAGCTGGAGTACTCACTATAATATCGAATAAAATCAACTTTCAACCAAAAGTTAATAAGAACAGATAAGAAAACTCACTTCATATTCATCAAAGAAAAAGATTCAGAGTGGTCAAACAACTTGTGCAGGATCCCGTAGCCAAGAGATTTCAAAGCTCCAGGTCAGACAGTCTGTTGAGATGAGAACAGGGCAGCCTGTCCGCTGGTGCCTGGCAAGCCAGAGTGAGTGCTGGGTTTTTTTGTATTTCATGCTACAGATGACATCCAATGTGGCAGACAAGAATCCACTAGAAATTTAAGATTCTTAGCCTATAGTTAGAAATTTAGTTAGAAATTTGAAGGTTTGTTGAGCAGGGCACAGTCCAGTCACATGATGACTCAACCGTGGGAACCTTGAAACAAAGAGGGCTCTGAAGTCCCCTGCCGTGGAAAGAGACAAGAAGACTGCTCTGAGTCAGAGAGCCAGAGAATGAAAGTTGTGTACTTCTTGGGGCAGGTATTGATTGAACTGTGAGTTTAAAATTTTGGGATTATTTGCATTTAGGAGAGATTTATATACAGATTTTTCTGAATCACATGGGGAATTTTGCCCATGGTTTGGAACTAGAATAAGGAAAATTTACTGACTCCTAAGTAGAAATCAGTGATAATTGCCTGCTATGAACATGTATTGATGGATGTCTGTGACTCCAGGCAGAGAGCATAACAGATTGATATTATAAAAGGTATTAATAATAAATCTGTGGCTCCATGTAGAGAGAATAATAGATAGATGGTATAATACAGTCTGCAGAAAACTCATATTCTTTGCTTGTGGGCTCCATGGCAATTTTCGGTTATTTTCCTGGAATGACAGAATAGAAACAGTCTAAGAATAGGCTCATAAACTATTTTAGTTTACTTCGTTTGTTTTGGATTGTTTTAATTTTCACAATGGGAGAGATTTTGAGTTTTGTGGTTATATTATTCCTCTGGGAGAGAAGTCAAGCTAAAGGATTTTCTGATTACTGACTCAAGGACATACTATTTTTTGGAGAAAGGCTATACTTTTGTGTTCACAAAAAGAGAGATTAGGCTCTAGACCCATTCTAGAGTTAAATGGATCAGGTATGACAGAGGAAGACCACCTGAAAGTAGAGTCAGGTGAATCAAACAAATAAAAATGATTCTTTCTGCCATGCTTTACATGGCACGAAAGAAGACTTATGATTGGAGCAATTTCATCCTAACTACTCTGAACACCCTACACAGACTAATACAATCCATACAGATATCTTGATGATACTAAAATTTTGTTTTAAGATTTGTATATTACATAATATACAGCCTTGGCGAGTCCCATTGTCAGATGTGCTGAACTGACCTGCTTGAACTCCTGATCTCTTGGGTTTTCAGCCGAATCTATTCAGGATATAATTCTACCTCTAACAACAAAAATAACAGGAAGCAACAATCACTTTTCCTTAATATCTCCTAAAATAAGTGGACTCAATTCCTCAGTAAAAAGATATAGACTAACAGACTGGATATGGAAACAGGACCCAGCATTTTGCTGCATACAGGACATGCACCTCAGTGACAAAGACAGACACTATCTCAGAGTAAAAGGCTAGAAAAAAATTTCCAAGCAAATGGTCCCAAGAAACAAGCTGAAGTAGCCATTCTAATATCGAATAAAATTGATAGTAGATATACTCAATCAAAAGTTATCAAAAAAGTTAAGGAAGGTCACTTCATACACATCAAAGGAAAAATCTACCAAGATGAACTCTCAGTTCTGAACATCTTTGCTCCAAAGGCAAGGGCACACACATTCATAAAAGAAACTTTTCTAAAGCTCAAAGTACACATTGTACCTCACACAATAATAGTGGGAGACTTCAGCACCCCACTCTCACCAATGGAGAGATCATGGAAACAGAGACACAGTGAAACTATCAGAAGTTATGAACCAAATGAATTTAACAGATATATAAAGAACATTTCATTCTAAAACAAAAGAATATACCTTCTTTTCAGCACCTCACGCTACCTTCTCCAAAACTGACCATATAATTGGTCACAAAACAGGCCTCAGCAGATACAAGAAGATTGAAATAATCCCATGCATTCTATCAGATCACCAAGGACTAAGGCTGGTCTTCAATAGCAACAAAAACAACAAAAAGCCCACATATACATGGAAGCTAACAACGCTCTACTCAATGATAACTTGGTCAAGAAAGAAATTAAAACTTATCTCAACAATAAGAGAATTTCTGATGAAATCACCTTCCCTGGACTCAAGCTATATTTCAGAGCAGTTGTAATAAAAACTGCATGGTATTGGTTTTGAGACAAGCAGGTAGACCAATGGAATAGAATTGGAGACCAAAAAAGAACTCACACACCTTTGGGCACTTGATCTTTGACAAAGAAGCTAAAACCATCCAATGGAAACAAGACAGCATTTCAACAAATGGTTCAATTGGCAATCAGCATGTAGAAGAATACAAATTGATCCATGCTTATCTTCTTGTACAAAGCTCAAGTCCAAGTGGATCAAGGACCTCTCCATAAAACCAGATACACTGAAACTAATAGAAAAGAAAGTAGGAAAGAGCCTCAAACACATGGGTACAGGAGAAAATTTCCTGAACAGAACACCAAAGGCTTGTGCTCTAAGATCAAGAATCAACAAATGGGACCTCATAAAACTGCAAAGTTTCTGTAAGACAAAGGACACTGTCAATAGGACAAAACAGCAACCAATAGATTGGAAAAGGATCTTTACCAATCCTACATCTGATAGAGGGCTAATATCCAATATATACAAAGAACTCAAGAAGTTAGACTCAAGAGAACCAAATAATACTATTTTAAAATGGGGAACAGAGCTAAGCAAAGAATTCTCAAATGTGGAATATCGAATGGCCTAGGCACACCTAAAGAAATGTTCAACATCCTTAGTCATCAGGGAAATACAAATCAAAACAACCCTGAGATTCTACCTCACACCAGTCAGAATGAATAACATCAAAAACTCAGGTGATAGCAGATGCTGGCAAGAATGTGGAGAAAGAGGAACACTCCAGTATTGTCCGTGGGATTGTAAACTTTTAAACCACTCTGGAAATCAATCTGGCAGTTGCTCAGAATATTGGACATAGTACTATCTGAGGACCCAGCTATACCCCTCCTGGGCATATAACCAGAAGATGCTCCAACATATAACAAGGACACATGCTCTACTATGTTCATAGCAGCCTTATTTATAATAACCAGAAGCTGGAAAAAACCCAGATGTCCTTCAACAGAGGGATGGATACAGAAAATGTGGTTCACTTACACAATGGAGTACTACCCAGCTAGTAAAATCAATGACTTCATGAACTTCTTATGCAAGTGGATGGAACTAGAAAATATCATGCTGGGTGAGGTAACTCAGTGACAAAAGAATACACATGGTGTGCACTCACTGATAAGTGGATATTAGGCAAAAAGCTCAGAATACCCAAAATAAAATTCCCAGATCATATGAAGCTCAAAAAGAAGGAAGACCAAAGTGTGTGTGCTTCAGTTCTTCTTAGAACTGGGACAAAATACTCAGGGGAGGTAGAGGGTGGAAGGGACTTGAGAGGAAGAAAGGAGGGGTAGGGGGAAAAACGGGGGACAGGATCAAGTATGGAAGGAGATAGGGATGATATACACAGAATCGGGAATTTGAACAGAGGTGTGTAGCAATGGGGGTTGGGGAACTGGTGGCAGCCACCAAAAATACCAGATGCCACGAAAGCAAGAGGCTCCCAGGATCCAATGGGGATGAGATCAGCTGAAATGCCCACCAAAGGTGGGGCTGGGGGGAGGAAAACCTGGAGAGATCATATCCAGAGATTAGGCAAGGCCCCTGTTGGGGGATGGGGCCACCCACTCTTCTCCAAATTTTTAACCCAGAATTGCTCCTGTCTAAAGGAAATACAGAAACAAAGTGTGGAGCATAGACTGAAGGAAAGGCCATCTAGAGACTGCCCCACCTGGTTATCCATCCCATATACAGACACCAAACCCAGACACTATTGCGGATGCCAAGAACTGCTTGCTGACAGGAGCCTGATATAGCTGTCTTCTGAGAGGCTCTGCCAGAGCCTGACAAATACAGAGGTGGATGCTTACAGCCAACTATTGGGCTGGGCACAGGGACCCCAATAGAAGAGTTAGAGAAAGGACTGAAGGAGCTGAAGGGATTTGCAACCCCATAGGAAGAACAACAATATCAACCAACCAGACCCCCTAGAGTTCCCAGGGACTAAACTACCAACCAAAGAGTACACATGGAGGGACCCATGGCTCCAGCCATATATTTAGCAGAGGATGGCCTTGTCTGGCATCAGTGGGAGGAGAGGCCCTTGGTCCTGTGAAGGCTAGATACCCCAGTGTAGGGGAATGCCAGGACAGTGAGGTAGGAGTTGAAGCACCCTCACAGAAGCAGGGATGGGAGGATAGTATAGGGGGTTTGCAGAGGGGAAACTGGGAAAGGGGATAACATTTTAAATGTAAATAAATAGAATATCCAATAAATTTTTTTAAAAGATGTCAAATAAACAATAAGCAAATAAGCAATATTTTAATCAGTAAATGGGAAATAAAAATTTATCTATAAAACAATCACTGAGACTAATATTAGATTTCACTGGAAACTCTAAAATCCAAGAAACCATAAGTAACTGCCAACCAAGATTGCTATATCTAGCAGTTATCTTTAAAAATTGGTGGGAAAATGAAGACATTTAAAGACAAATGCGAGAGACTGACCGCCAGCAGCTTCCGGCGACGGCCGGAGACCTCAGCTTGGGCCACAGGGCCCCACAGCTGATCAGCGCCGGGACAAAGATCCCTCGCCGGAGATCGCAGGACCCAGCGGAGGGCCAGGGACGCGCCCCACAGCTCACCAGGTACTGCCCCAAACCCGCGAGATTCAGGGACCGAGGAACGCAGAAAAGCTCATAGCAGGGGCAACGCGTCCCCAGAGCTCACTGACTCTGCCCGCTTTCTGCGGGCCACAGAGACTGAAAGCCGGTGGCTTCCGGCTACGGCCGGAGACCTCAGCTTCGGCCACGGGACCCCACGGCTGATCAGCGCCGGGACAGGGATCCCTCGCAGGAGATTGCAGGACCCAGCAAAGGGCCAGGGACACGCCCCACAGCTCACCAGGTACTGCCCCGAACCCGCGAGACACAGGGACCAAGGAACGAGGAAAAGCCTCTAGCAGGG
>JAPYYD010003148.1:0-14494 GCA_028551405.1 Uromys caudimaculatus
GTATCTTCTGCTCCTGAAATTCTCTCTTCTATCTCTTGTATTCTGTTGGTGATGCTTGCATCAATGACTCCTGATCTCTTTCTTAGGTTTTCTAACTCCAGGGTTGTCTCCCTTTGTGATTTCTTTATTGTTTCTATTTTTATTTTTAGCTCCTGGATAGTTTTGTTCATTTCCTTTGTCTGTGTGATTATGTTTTCCTGTAATTCTGCCTGTTTGATTGTGTTTTCTTGTAATTCTTTAATGGATTTTTGTGTTTCCTCTTTAAGGACTTGTACTTTTTTACCTCTGTTCTCTTGTATTTCTTTAAGGGCGTTATTTCTTTCTTTCTTAAAGTCTTCTATCATCATCATGAGAACTGATTTTAAATCTGAGTCTTTCTTTTCTGGTGTGTTGGGGTATCCAGGGCTTGCTGTGGTGGGAGAGCTGGGTTCTGATGATGCCAAGTAGCCTTGGTTTCTGTTCCTTATGTTCTTGCCCTTGCCTTTTATCATCTTGTTAACTCTGATGTTAGCTGGGCTTACTCTGTCTGGCTGTGGCTTGTCCCTCCTGCAGGCCTCCCTATCAATACTCCTTGAAGGCCAGTTCTCTCTGAGAGGTATTTGGGTTTGGAGAGATGTGGCACAGGGTCAGCTCTGGGGTACAGACAGAAACCAGAAGGAACTTGTCCCCAGCTGTCCCTTGGTTCCTGTGTCCTGATGGCTCTGCAAGGGTCCCTCTTGATCCAGTGAGTTTGAACAGATGTGGTGGTTTTGCCTGCGCTCGAAGGTGTGTCAGCACTCCTGGGATACCAGCTCTCTTCTGGAGCGCTGTGGCCCAGGCTGTGGTCTTCCGGTTCCGTTGAGCAGTGGTGCTTGTCTTAACCCCATTCACGGCTTTTCGACGATCCTGGGAGGGTAGCTTTCTCCTAGCGTTACTTGGCTATGGAGCCCTGTGGCACAAGCTGAGGTTCCTATCCACAGATGGAAACCGGAAGTTTCTTGTCCCCAACTTTTCCCCAGTCCCTGTGTCCCTCGGGTTCTGGGCGGGTCCTGGTGAGCAGCTGTGCTTGTCTTATCCCTACTCACAACTTTTCCATGCTCCTAGGAGGGTAACTTTCTCCCGGCGCTACTTGGCTATGGAACCCTGGTGGCCCAGGCAGAGGTCTCCTGCCACAGATGGATGAGGGTGGTCTTCTAAGCCTAGAAGAATTTTGTGATTTTCAACATCTGTGTTGTAACTCCTCAGGGCTCACAGATTAGATATCTTACATGTCAGATCTTTACATTATGATTCAGAAAAATTATAGTTATGAAGTAGTAACAAAATAATTTTATGGTTGAGATCATTACATGAGGAACTGTATTAAATGGTCTCAGCATTAGGAAGGTTGAAAACCACTGCCTTAGATATACATCATTTATATTCTATACTTGATAATCAAGCTATGCAGATAATAGAACCTGATTTCTACTATGCTCTTGTAGATTCCTTAGCAGTATATTCTTTTGACTCATACTCAGAGTCAAAGCTTCTACTATTGAAAAACAACACATACACAATTCATAAGTAATAACTGTTATCATTGAAATGATCAGAACAGTAACTATAAGCTACCCAAGAACTGCATTGCAGCTGCAGGTTCTGAATTACCGCAGTGAGACACTCAAACCAGCTGGCAACACTGCTACTTTTAGGTGGCACCCTTATGTTATCAACTTCCATTTTTTTGTAAAAGAAAGGTCCAGATATTTTCTTACCACATGTTCGGGTTAGCAGCAGACTGCTAAGAGATACCTAAGGTGGGACTCTGAGTTACATCCCTCGGCATAACTTTCATTCGCTTATATATCCCTTTCCATCTCTTACAACTCCCCATGTTTCCATTTACTAACTGTTTTGACATAAACTCTTTCTTCTATAATTAGACTTTCTGCTTCAGTAGATGTATTATTAGACCAGAGGGCCAGTAAACACAATGGCCTTGGTAATAATTTCCTTAGAAGATACTACAGGATTGATAAAGACTCACAGGACACTAAGCTTTGTGCTTAAACGGCTGAACTGGGAAAAAGGTATGCATATACTTACACACGCTTTTAAGAATATATATTGTGGATTCATTTGATCAGGTTTTTATACCACTGCCTTCCTCAAGCCTTCTTATGTATTAGTATAATGTGGAAAAAAACAAAAATGAAAATTGAAAAACATGCTTTGGCTGGTGGAATTGACATACTACATTTTGTTCACTGATAAGAGTAGCCTATATTTTCTAAATGCAACGTTAAATGCCGAGATCTACATGTCTTAGTTCAGTGTCCTATTGCATGATCAGAACCATGATGTAAAGCAACATGGGAGAAAAGGGCTTATTCCATTTTATAGCGTGTAGTTCATCATCCTGGGAAGTCAGAGTAGGCACTCAAGGCAGGAACCTGGATAGAAGAACCAAGGCAGGCATGTTGGAGGAGTGCTGCTTATGACTTGCTCCCAGCACCTGCTCAGCTTTCCTTCTTATACAACTCAAGACCACCAACCCTGGGATGCCACCCCCAGTTAGCTGGGCCCTTCCCTCTCAGCCATTAATCATTGCTGAATTGCCTAGAGACCAATCCTGTGAGACACACTTGTGGAGATGGGAATTTACAAGACTGCCTGCACTCCCCCTTGTCACTTCACTCTCCCCTCCCAGTTAGTGCCCTTCCCAGCAGGATCCTGCCAGTACATCTTTAGCTGATTAACATAACTCTTAAACCTATTTGATTTTTCTCATGATCAATTAGTTACTTTATTCAATGGGTAAAGACAAATAGGACACTTAGCTGTGTGATTAAAAAATGGTCTCAAATTGCTGAATTGGGAGGAAGTATGCATATACCTATATATGTTTTCAAAAATATTTACTGTTACTTTACAAACATATCTTTCAGGAAGCAGAACATTTTCCAGTGATGGGCAAAATTGGTCTTGAACTTTCTCTCTGGATGGGATCTCCCCAGCCCTTACTTATATCAAATACATCCTGATAAGAGCAGTCCACATAAGGACTTCCTCTCTAGCAAGTACTGCCATTGATTTTTAAAAATCAATGTACTTATGTTTTTCCAAAAGTATGCAATTAACACATTTATAAGAAAATTACATAAATTATAAGGGGTTTATTTTAGTTAATGGAAGGAATAGAAAGTGTAACAACAGACAATTGACTTTATTTCCCAACCGGAAATTTGATTTTCTAATAATAGTACATCCTATGTTCTTTAAAATAAAAAAAAAATTCACTAAAGGAGAAAGAAAATACAGATAGAATACAGAATTAGTATAGTTCCTATACAATCCAAAATTTGATTTCAAGTATCATGAAGTCCTGATGCATGAGATATGCATGGCATGTAGACAAGTATGATCTGAGACCAAGAAACCAAGGGCTTCTCCAGAACAGGATGCTCTGTGTCTAGGCATGAGAATGGATCAGATGATCCCATAAGGTTACAGAAACATTGTTGTCATAGTGTCAAACTGGAAATGACTAGCACAGTGTCAACTACTGGGAGAGTTAAATTATACTGTTACAATAGAACATCATCTTGTTGTGAGGGTGGAAACAATACTACTGTCTCCAAAGTGTGGATGGTTCTCATAAACAATATTTTGAGCTAAGGAAGTCACAGACACAGAAAGAATACAGTATGCTTCCATTTATAAAACATTACAAGTCCAGTAGTAGCGTGTGACTCATTTAGGGCACTAGCCTGTCATGCGTGAGACCTTGTGTTCCCTCCCTTCTCTACAAATTTTAAAAATTAAAAATAAGAGAAAACTTAAATAAGTAGATGTGAGGGGAGTTGCTAACTTTGGGAGGGAAAGTATCAGTGAAGACAATGATAGTAATACTATCTAAATTTGGAAGCTCAGTTCAGCTATGTTATGTTTCATCAAAGTATATATTTAGCACTAATGTATTTTTTTGTATTTGTTATACTTTAACAAAATTTTCTAAAGAACAAAACACAAGGAACATCTACATTAAGCACATGGAAAAAATCTCTAATATAAATGCAATGCAAAAAAAGGTATGTTACACATCACTATGTGGAAAAGATGCAACTCACCTAACAATAAAGAGAGAGCAGATTATTTATTCTGAAAATGATCAATTATCACATATGTTTGTAGCTATGGGAAAAATAATGGTTAAAAGAGAAATGAAAAGAAAAATAGTTATATACCTTTCCTTTTGAAAATGTATGACATAACAAGAATGTTTTCATTCAATCTCATTGACATACAATCAAAACCAAGTTATTTCTCTAATTCTGTGAGAGACAGTTAAGTGAAACTAGGAAGAAAATTCTTTATATAATAAGCTGTTAATCTTAAAAACTTCAGTTGACTGGTATGTGCCAGACACTATTGCAGGCAGCAAAGCTGGAGGGGCAGAGCCATTGAGCCCTATACTACCAGTCAAGGAGTCCCGGGAGTGTTTCAGACTACTAGGTTCCAGTCTTGCTCTGGGCCAGGATTTCCTCACTATGTCTTCACTGCATCCTTTTGGAATAATAAAATGTATTCATTGTCATTTTACACTTTACGTATAAGATTTGTTTTTTAAATTTCATCAGTGGTTACAGTTAAGAGATTATATGGAGTCTTGAGAGACTCTGAACTTTTAAGCAATGTTAAGAAAAACTGTGGGGACTTTTGAAGCTGACTAAACATATTTTGTATTATGATATGGCCACAATCCTTTGGGGATGAAGGAGTAACAGTTCCCATAGGATCAGATATTTGAATACTTGGCCCCCAGTTGGTGGTGCTGTTTGGGGGCAGGGGTGTCATAGAACCTTCCAGAGGTGTGTCCTTGCTGGTGGCAGTATGTCACTGGGGGTGGGGTGATAGTTTGTGCTTTGTGAGTTTACAGAAATTTCTCATTTCCCCTTTGTTCTGTTTCCTGACATGATCTCTCAGTTCCTGGCTTCTGCTGTCATGTCTGCCATTTGCTGTCACACTTTCCCTCCATGATGGACTCTTATCAATATGTACTGTTTCTTCCACAGGTGGCTTTTCATCATAGTGTTTTATTGCAGCAACAGAAAAGTAGCAAATATAGACAACAAGATTATACAATATACTTATTGGCAACATATTTTACATGTCCATGTAGTATTGAGTTTTCCTATCCTGAAACCATTCTGCAGAAAATGTATTTTCTTTTATCATAGAGGCTTTATTTATTAAAATTTTCAGACAATTTTAATGGATGAGAGTGACTTTGAAACCTGTATTTAAATATATGCCTCTATATATTTAAATGGTCTGTGACCCTTCAGAAAAGTTTTCTTCAATAGTGTTTGTTAGAATAAACTTAACACAGACTTATCTAAAGGTAGTCAACAGAAATCATGTGCTATGAATGTTAAAATTAGATCTAAACTTTTGTTAGACAAAAATGGTACATAAATTAATTCAGTTCTATTCTTTACTCAAAGGTTTAAAACCACTAACTCAATACTTCTATTCCCCTCCTGAAGCACATATTAAATGCAGACACACAACATTAGCTATATATTATTACAAAGGGGGCAATGTCAAATTCTTTGGCTTTATCCTTCCTTCTTATTAAAATCTGGTAGAAATGAAACAGTATCTTCCAGAATGGTATAGGTTGAACTTCAGGACAGCACTATTTTATCTTAGAAAATCCAGCAGAGATTAAGAATCATGAAAACAAACAGAGTACACTATGCGTAGATTCACAAAGAACCCCATCAACAATATGGCTTTATTGTAATCTAAGAGCTTGTCTTAATTATGGTTTCATTGGTGTGAAGAGACACCATGATCACAGCAACTCCTAGATAGGAAAATATTTATTTACAGCTGGCTTACAGTTCTGAGGTTTTGTCCATTATCATCATGGTGGGACGCAAGGTAGCATCCAGGCAGACATGGAGCTTGAGAAGGAACTGAGAGTTCTACAGCTTGATCTGCAGGCTATAGAAAAACACTGAGAACCACTAAGCCTAACTTGAGCTTCTGAGACCTCAAAGCCCACCTCTAGAGACATACTTCCTCTAACAAGGGCACACTTACTCCAATAAGGCCATATCTCCTAATAGTGCCACGCTCTATGGGAGTCATTTTATTCAAAGGACCACAGAACTGCTCAGTAGATTTCTCTCATAAATGAGATTATACTTTGTCAATCATTTTCATCTTAACAGTGAAAGAGAATGGCTGCACATTCACTAGAGAGCATTCAGCAAATAGAGCAGAATGGTGTTTACCAAGTACTGTTAAGTGCAGCACACGCCTCACCTTTTCTTAAATACTATTTGAAAACACCAATTTATTAATAAAATCCCCTCAGTGACTGGAGGGATGAACACTCTGAAGGGATGTTCAGTTACACCTTGCCACCTAAACCTTCAGAGCATTCTTTGTGATGGGTTTATGGATTAAATGAATTGGCCCCAAACATGTATCAAAATGAATACAATGATATAAGTTCAAAACTGCAACTTCCCCTTTGCTCAAACATATCAAACAACACTCTCTTTGATGTGACTTTTCTTTCACGATTCTTGACAAAAAATATTGCTCTTTTAAAAATAATACAAAGAAAAGCACTCTGTTTTAGTGTTATTAACAATGTTAAAATACAAGATAAATATTTGGTGACAATTATGTAATTTAAGAGACTTCCATAAGAAAAGAAAGAAAGAAACACAAAAACCAAACACCAAAAGAATCACTCCAACAATTCCTGTATTTTCTGTTTACATGAACCTTAACTCCAAATTAGACAGGAATTTAGACAATCATATTATCAGTTTTAATCATTAAACATATACTGTATATGAGATTCTCACTATTTTTCTCTTCGGCAAACATTCTCTCTCTCTCTCTCTCTCTCCCCTTCTCTCTCTTGTGCGCGCGCGCACACACACACACACACACACACACACACACACACACACACACAGAGTATTTACTTCATTTGTGACTCTACATGTTTATATCTGAATCACTGATCCTTAGTGCATACCTCTGGGGTAGTAGACAACTGTTCTGAAAATTTGGTTACATACCCAAAGCTGCTACTTTGATAATAATGGCCTTGATATTAGATGCTATCATCTCTCGGAGCAAATCTTCCTGGTTTCTCTGCCAAAGGTAAGCTAAAAGCTGGAGATTGAGTCGTTTACATCTGCAAAGTGAAAAGAAAAAAACAAAATCAAATGATATGGTTTTGTTCCATATTAGCATATTAGGGTCCCCAGCAACATGATTTTAAATATAATGTTTCTTTCAAGGATTTTACACATTTAAAATGCTCCCCCTTTCTTTGTTTCTTTCTTCCCTCCTTCCTTCCCTCCCTCTCTCTATCCCTCCCTCCTTCTCTATCTCCCCCCTCTCTCTTTCTTTAAAATGCCTTTGATGCCAGAGAGATAACACACAGAATAAAGGCACTTGACTTGATGTCTGAGTTCAAGTCTGGGAATCCCATGGTAGAAGGAGAGAAATAACTCCCATAGGTTGTCCACTGAACTCCACATGTGCATCGTGGGATGCACATATCCACATGCTTACTCACACAGATGGCAAAAATGGAAAAAAACATAAAAATGTCTTACACATTTAATTTTTAAGGAATATGTGCAAACAAAAAATTAAATAACTAGAAATATAAACTTTAGTAAGTCTTTAAATTTAGAAATCAATGCCAAACACCATATCAATGCCAATTAATAATTATTCTCATTTTTAATGCTTTCATGGGTTGGAAAATAGGGAAAGGCATAGTTACATGGACAGATGTGATAATCTCATGCTTTACAAGTTTATCAGAATCTCCATATTCTAAAAGTCCAGGGGAAAAGGAAGGGAAAGTTTCTTAACTGTTTTGAGACAGTTTGGCAAAGTTACCTATATATTGATTTTAATCAAAATTTATAAGAAATACTTAGTTTATCCATGGGATATGGTCATTGAAAAGCTGTGCACATTCCAGTGGGTGAGCATGTATCACGTGCATATAGAGAGCACTTTTCAGACTCAGTGTGCTACTGAAGAGTAGAAAAGGAGGGGCAGAAGAGACATGGCATCAAGCGGAAATACTGGGGTTATGACAATGCTTAGTTGTATACACATATGAATTTCTCAAAGAAAAATAAACACAGAAAACAAATATGGCTTTTGTTAATTGGGCAAGCATATGTTTAGCTTTGTAAAGCATGTATTTACTTATGTTTTAGGTTCAATTATTTATTTTTTATTCATTAACAGTGCTTTGTATTTTTGGAGGAGTTTGGGACTACTATTCTGGCATGTTCTGAGCACACACTCTGATACTAGGCTTAGTGTCAATTTTTTATTAAATTGGTTTTTAATCTATCCCAATTTTTAAGTTAGTTGTTTAGACAAATTGGTGTTCTCTTACACATTTTCTACTCGTACACGTTGATAGTCAGAAAGTATAGCACCTACGGATACCCCTTCTATTTCTTCTTTTTCCTGAAAATAAGAGAGAAACATATAAATTAAAAAATAGGCATTGGTTTGTATCATGCTCCAAAAATTACACATGAACTGGATATCATGTAAGAAGCTACCTTTGAATAAAAGTTATTACCTGTAAATATACATTTAGAAAAATTATCTGTTCATACTTTTTAATCATAGACTCAGTAGCAACAAAAGTAAATATTCCTTTACTTAAATTTTGATGACAGACCTACTTTCATTGAGAAAGAAAAGACTTAGAAGCAGTTCCAAACTGTTTTTACATTCATATATTTAATGACACTGAACTTCAACACAGACTCTTAAGAAAATTCTTCCAAGGACAATATTTTCCCAGAATGAATAATTTCTAAAATTTGTACAATATTACTATAGAACTATTATAATAATTTTAAATAACATAATATGATAATCTTATATATAGTAACAAAGAACTAATAAAATAGTAGCATACTTTTGAAAAAAGATGAGCAGCACAGAGTCATCTAGTATGCAGAAAAGGTTAAGGCATTGCCTAGTATCACATACACAGAATTCTAACATTGAAAGAAGGAATGGATTCTCCTCAATACCGTCTCAGGTGAGAACACCAGTATGGTCCTCATAGACAAAGGTCTTTGTCCAATACACTCATGAATGAACTGAAGGAGAATGCAAATTCACATATGATCATGTTTGTAGATAGCCTGAAGCTAGGGTGGATCTAAAAGCAAATAGGAATCAAATATAAAGACAATATAGGAATTTAAAAGAATAGGTCTAAAATGAGATACTATAAAGAAGTACAATATAGTTAACCAAGGGAGGAATAATACATAGCATAAATGTGAACCCGGAAAATGCTATCTATAATACAGATATGAAGGGAGTGACTAGTGGTAATTACTAATAATATTCTGAGTAAAAATCCTCTGATATGTGTAAGAGAAAATCCATCTTACCATAATAATGACAGAAGAAATCAGTTAAGATAGAAGTCTTCATTGGTAACACATTTGTTTTACTAAGCACTGCAACTTGACAATAAAAGTAATAATGTTTCACAGATGGTTGAGTTTGTGTGTATGTTTGTGCATGCATTTCTCTTCTGTTGATTTTAATGATGTGGAATTATTTATTTCTTGTGTTTTCTTCACCTTATTGGGTTGGTGTTTTCCTTCTGGTATCCTCTGTAAGGCTGAGTTAATGGAAAGGTACATTTTGAATTTGGTTTTGCCACTGAAGATCTTGGTTTCTCCTTCTACGGTGATTGAAAGTTTTGCTGGGTATAGTAGTCTGGGCTGACATTTGAAGTCTCTTAGGGTCCATAAGAACTTTGCCCAGGCCTTTTAGGTTTTCGAGTCTCAGATGAGATATTGCATGCAATTCTGATAGGTTTGTCTTTATGTGTTACTTGGCCTTTTTTCCTTGATCCTTTTACAATTCTCTCTTTGTTCTGCATATTTAGTTTTTGATTATCATGTGGCAGGAGGATTTTCTTTTCTGGTTTAATCTGAT
The DNA here is from genome assembly GCA_028551405.1 of Uromys caudimaculatus. NCBI lineage: Eukaryota > Metazoa > Chordata > Mammalia > Rodentia > Muridae > Uromys > Uromys caudimaculatus. The sequence continues at coordinate 10,003 of JAPYYD010003148.1, forward strand.
TGGTGTTCTGTAAGTTTTTTGTACAGTTATAGGCATTTCTTTCTTTAGGTCAGGAAAATTTTCTTCTATAATTGTGTTGAAGATGTTTTCTGGGCCTTTCAGCTGGTAATCTTCTATTCCTATTATTCTTAGGTTTGGTCTTTTCGTAGTGTTTCAAACTTCCTGGATGTTTTGTGTCATGAACATTTTAGATTTTGCATTTTCTTTGACTGATTATTTTATTACATATTATATATTATAAATAATATATATTATGTAATGATTATATTATTACATATATATTATTTATAAAATATATGTAATAATATAATAATATATTATCTATTATAAACAATATAATTTTATTATAATAATATATAATTATAATATATTGCATAATTATATATCATACAATATTATATATTATATAATATATAAAAATAATCTATATTACATATATTATAGATATTATTATTGTATATTATTAAAATATTAATTGATTTCATCAATATACCTGATATAGTCTCTTCTGTCTCCTGTACTCTGTTGGTGAGGCTTATGTCTGGAGTTCCTGTTCTTTTTCTTAGGTTTTCCATCTATATGATTGCCTCAGTTTTCTTTGTTTCCATTTCCCTTGTCAGGTCTTGGACAGCTTTATTCATAACCTTCACCTGTTTGATTGTGCTTTCCTGGATTTCTTTATATTTATTTGTTACCTATACTTGGTTGAATATATTTTCTTAAATTTCCTTAAGGGATTTATTCATGTCCTCTATAATCTTTATAAGATTGGATTTAAGGTCCTCTTCTTGTGCTTCAGTTTCATTAGGATATCCAGGGTTTGTTGTAGCAGGATAGCTGAACTCTAGTGGTGCCATATTGCCCGAATCTTGTTGATTATGTTCTTATGCTGTTCTTTAGGCATCTGGTTTTCCCTGATATTGGCTGGATGATCCTGATGGCAACAGGACTTCTTGGGAAGGTGGGAGGAGCTCTAGGCCAGACAACCACTCTGGAAATCAACTCGGTGGCTTCTCAGAAAATTGGGAATAGTTCTACCTCCAGACCCAGTTATACTATTTATGTGTATATGTCTGTTTATGGATGCAGGGCTAGAGAGGAAAGGATGAAGAGGGACAAAGGCCTTAAGGGGGTGGAAAGGAACAGAGGGTAACAGAAATCAAAAGAAAGACTATGGGAGACTGGAAGAGGAACGGATGTAGGGAAGGGGAAGGGAGAGGAGCACTGGTGGAAACAGTCACTACAAACAGCATTCTCAACACCGTTGCTTTGTATGCTAATCATAAAAATTATTAAAATATTTTGCAATTAACAAAAAAATCCCCACTGGTATTTCCCCCAAATATCTACTGCTACAATAATAATTGATACCTACTATCCATTAATATCCTCCAAAGCACTGTAATTCTCATTTAATATTTACCAAAACCTTAAAGCAACTATTTCTTCTTAATGATACTTCTTATTTCTACTTAATGATATTCTCTTGGAATATCCTGTTAATATTATAGTTTATACCCAACCAATCAGCTGCAGTATTATATCTAATAGAATGACTACTCTCCAGTATTAATCACATATAAACATCATTAGCTGTGTTTAACATTCATCATTTCTACTGCTCAGTAGAAATTCACCTGTGTACCTAGCCCCAATTGTGAATAAGTTCCTGAACTTCTGTTTCTTCATGCAAAAAGTGAGGATCATAATCCTTGTTTTGTCCGTGGGAAAATTCCAGTAATTTGGGAAAGTAATACTGTGCCTAGAACCTGCTGCGTACTGCGCCAACGCTTCCTTATTGCATTGTTACAGTTACCATCCATACTACTACTTAGACACTGCGGAGACTATTTCCGTCTGTCAAGAACAACTGTTTTTTTCTTCTCCCCACATACCTCAAAAGTCTTAACTCCATTGGACTGGCATAACCCAGCTTCCTGGGCTTAAGCACTATTGCTCATTGTCATTTCTCCACAGTGTTCTAGAATCCTGCACACTCCACTCCACAGCCTAGTTGCAACAAATTTTTACAACAAAATCCTGAAAAGTCTAGGGATAATTTCACGTTCTACTGGATCCTTATACATTCCGAATTTAACTTTAAACTAGGGAAAACAGGGTAAGGGAGAAAATCTCTCTGTGACTGTGACATGGAGAAACCAGTAACTAGGCTCAGTCTCTAATCCATGACTGCTCTTATCTGGAAATACAAAGCCTGAGATATGATAAGTCAACAATGAAGACAAAATCATAGGCCTCACCTCAATCTAAACTTGACTGTTGATGCTCGCAGTTTTGTGCAAGCCTGCTGGTGACAGCTATAGTCGCTGTGAGATCACCACTGCGCGCTGTATTAAGCATTTCATATCCCTCCTGCTTCTGATTCTTACATTCTTCTGTCCCTTTCCCCCATGTTGCTCTTTTTGCATCACACATCTATGATCTCATCTGCCATGAGGTTTTAATTGGGTCAATAGGACCAGAAATGGTTTTTTCTTGTGGAACAGATCTCAATAACAATCAAGGAGCACTTGTTTGTCCTATAGCGCACATTCTGCTTACATAAGTAAGCACATCTTGCCCAGGTGTTCATACTGTAGTCCCTAGAGCTTTCACCTGGGCAGAACTCTAACTCCTGATACAGGTGACCAGCCTTGTGACCTCAGCAGTCTGCACTGCATCCCGCTTTGCCCCACTGACCCCTGCTGGAGCACCTAAGACCATCTCCGACTTTTCCATCTGCTCTTCCACTTGTCCTCACTTTCCATCCCAGACCACTTTCTTTTTAATAAGACCAGAAACTAAACACCACCTATTTAAGATCTGCCTCCTACATGTTTGTCTGAAGTTCTTTTAAAAAAGTCTTACTGTGGCTTTTGCTCTAGAAAAGTCTACATAAAGCCTAAGTCAGTAAATGTCTATACATTAATAAAGTTGACCATGAAATTTTACAGTGTATCTATATTTCCACAACCAGCTAAAACACAACTAAGAAAATATTCTGTAACATATATGATAGCAATAAAAATCTTTGTTTGAAGTCAGGGAGGCATAGGTTAACAAACTAGTAGGAAAAATGACAAAATTATAACAATATGCAATTTTAAGAGAATACATACAAATGATGTCAAGACTCCTTAAAAAATAAAGAAATACAAGTTTATAAATGAATATTTATGTTTTAAAATGAAATAAACATTCAGAGCTGATGAGGCTATCGGAAGATCCTAACTGCAGATACCCATGCTGAGTTACTTGCTTGCATGATTTTTCAAAGTGTATATATCATTCTGGTCTCATAAACATTGTATTTTAAGTTTATATCAAGAAATATAGTGTGTCAAAGTAACTATAAACAAGTTATAGGTGAGGATATCTATCAAATTTATACTATATATAATTTGAACAAAAACTGGAAAATTCTAAAATACCAAATAATAGGAATGGTTGAATGAATCATAGAATATTATGAAGAGGAAAATAAAACAGTCGTGGAAGACATATGTTCCAATGATATAAAGATGTAAAATTATTTATGATAGACAATTAGCTGAAGGAAATGTACATTAAATAAAAACACATGCATTAAAAAATCTTTAGCCACAGAAAAATAAACAGAAAGAGATCATAAGGTGATAACAATTATTTCCCAATAGAAGCATTTTGTTTTTGCTGTTTTTATTTCAAATTTTATACTTCTTCAAACATCATATTATTGTTTTCCTTTTTTTATTTTATTGATACTTTATTTACATTTCCAATGTTTCCACCTTTCTAGGTCTCCTCTTTGGAAACCCCTATCCCCTCGCCCTCCCCCGCCTCTATAGGGTATTCCCCCTCCCACCCACCCTCCAACCCACTCCCTTATTCCCACCTTGACATTCCCCTTTACTGGGGCCTCTAACACCCTCAGGCCCAAGGGCCTCTCTTCCCCCTGATGGCCAAGAAGGCCATCCTCTGTCACATATGTGGTCCGAACCATGGGTCCCTCCATGTGTATTCTTTGGTTGGTGGTCCATCCTCCAGGAGGACCTGGGGGGGGTTCAGGCCAGTTGCTCCCTCCATGGGGCTGCAAACTCCCTCACCTCCTTCAGTCCCTTCTCCAACTCCTCCATCTGGGACCTCAAAATCAGTCCAGCAGTTACTGTAAAGTGAAACTTGGGTATTCTGAACTTTTGGACTAATATCCATTTATCAGTGAGTACATAACATGTTCGTTCTTTTGTGACTGAGTTACTTCACTCAGGATGATATTTTCAAGTTCCATCCACTTGCCTGCGAATTTCATGAAGTCATTGTTTTTAATAGCTGAGTAGTACTCCATTGTGTAGATGTACCACATTTTCTGTACCCATTCCTCTGATGAGGGACATCTGGGTTGTTTCCAGCTTCTGACTATTATAAATATGGCTGCTATGAACACAATGGAGCATGTGTCTTTATTACATGTTGGAGCATCTTCTGGGTATATGCCCAGGAGAGGTATAGCTGG
>JAPYYD010003149.1:0-14493 GCA_028551405.1 Uromys caudimaculatus
TTGCTGCAGATGTTACAAGTGTCTTCTACATGTCTCCCCACTCCCACGGGCTGAAAATAGAACCTAGCTTTAAACATAGCATTAAAGGAAGAAGCAGAGGAAAGTGCAAGGGAAAACCTGGTGTGTCGTAAAATTAACTTTGACCTTCCATTACTTGGTCACTTTGAAAATCAATAAACTTGCAGCATAGTCAAAGCAAAAAAAAAAAAAAAAAAAAAAAAAAAGAAAACCTAGGAAAGAGAACAGGAATGACAAAGATAAGCATTACCAACAGAATACAAGAGATGGAAGAGAGAATCTCAGGCATAGAAGCTATGATAGAAGAAATTGATACATCAGTTAAATAAAATGCTAAACCTAAAAAGTATCTAACACAAACATCCAGGAAATTTGGCACAGTATGAAAAGACAAAATCTAAGAATAATAGGAATAGAAGAAGAAGAAGATTTTCAGCTCAAAGGCCCAGCAATCATCTTCAACAAAATCATAGAAGAAAATTTCCCTAACCTAAAGTAAAGGATGCATATAAATGTACATGAAGCTTAGAGAATACCAAACAGATTGGAATAGAAAAGAAAATATTACCACCACATAATTATGAAAATACTAAACACACAGAACAAAGAAAAGTATTAAAAGCTGCAAGGGGAAAAGGTAAAGTAACATATAAAGGCAAACCTGTCAGAATTACACCTGACTTCGCAACACAGACTCTAAAAACTAGAAGGGCCTGGTCATATGTCTTGCAGACCCTAAGAGACCACAGATGTCATGCTTGACTACTATAGCCAGCAAAACTTTCAATTACCGTAGACAGAGAAACCAATATCTTTCATGATCAAACTAAATTTAAACAATATTTTTCCCTTAAGTCAGCCCTACAGGGATACTAGAAGGAAAACTCCAACATAAGGAAACTAACTATACCCAAGAAAACACAAGAAATAAGTTTGACACACTTAAAACTAATAGAAGAGAAACACACACACACACACACACACACACACACACACACACACACACACACACACCCAAACACACACACAAAACACACACATGCAGGTACACACATACTACTACTACCATCAGCAATATAACAGGAACTAACAACCATTCTCATTAATATCTCTCAATATCAATGGACTCAACTCCCCAATAAAAAGAAACAGGCTAACAGAATGAATGCTTGAACAGGATCCATCATTCGGATCAATTCAAGAAACACACCTCAGCAACAAAGATAGACATTACGTCAGAGAAAAGGGTTGGAAAAAGGATTTCCAAGCAAACGAACCCAAGAAACAACATGCAGTAGCCATTCTAATATCTAATAAAATGGACTTTCAACCAAAAGTAATCAAAAGAGATCTGTTCTTCTTCATACTTCATACTCATCAAAGAAAAAAGCCACCAAGATAATTTCTCAGTTCTGAGCATCTATGCCCTGAATGCAAAAGCACCCACATTTGTAAAGGCATCATTACTAAAGCTTAAAGTACACATAGAACTCTACATATTAATATATAGGGAGACTTCAACACTCCACTTCATCAATGGACAGGTCATCCAGGCAGAAACTAAACAGAGAAATAATGAAATAACAGACATTATCAATCAGATGGACCTAACAGATATCTAAAGAATACTTCACTCAAACAAAATAATATATCTTCTTCTCAGCACTTTATGGAACTTTCTCCAAAACTGACCATATAGTGGGTCACAAAACAGGCTTCAACAGATTAAAGCAAACTGAAATAAATCCTTGTATCTTGTCAGACCACCATGGATTAAATCTGGATTTCAACAACAGAAACAACAGAAATCCTACAAACTCATGGAAACTGAAAAACTTTCTATGTAATGATCACTGGGGCAGGGAAAAAATAAAGATGTAAAGACTTTCTAGAATTCAATGAAAATGAAGGTATGGCATTCTCAAACTTAAGGAACACAATGAAAGCAGGGCTAAGGTGAAAGTTCATAACACTAAGTGCCTTCATAAAGAAACTGGAGAGTTCTCATACTAGCAATTTAAAAGTATACCAGAAATCTCTAGAAAAATAAGCAAACACACCCAACAGGAGTATAAGGCAGGAAATAATCCAACTCAGGGCTGAAATAAACAAATTAGAAAGAAAGGGGCAAAAATTTTTTTAATGAAACCAAGAGTTGTTTCTTGTAGAAAATCAACAAGATAGAGAAGCCCCTAGCCAAAGTAACTAAAAGGCAGAGATACAGTAGCCAAATTAACAGAATTAGATATTAAAAGGGAGGCATAACAACAAACAGAATAAAAATGCAAAGAATCATTTGGTCTTACTTCAATAGATTGTACCTGACACAAATGGAAAACTCTAAATGAAATGGTTGATTTTCTAGACAGATAGCACTTATCAAAGTTAAATGAAGATCAGGTAAATGATCTAAACAATCCTATAATCCCTAAGGAAATAGAAGCAGCCATTAAAAGCTTCTCAAAAAATGAGTCCAAGGCCAAATGGTTTTAGTGAAGAATTTTACTGGATTTTCAAAGAAACAGTAATACCAATATTCCTCAAACCATTCCACAAAACAGAAACAGAAACAACATTGTCAAACTCATTCTATGAGGCCACAGTCACTCTGCTACCTAACCCACACAAAGACTCAACACAAAAGCATTTCATAAGTATTTGCCTTATAAACATTGATGCAAAAACACTCAATAAAACATTCACAAACTGAATCTAAGAACACATCAAAGACATCATCCACCTTGATTAAGTTGGCTTCATCCCAAGAATGCAGAAGTGGTTTAATATAAGAAAATCCATCAACATAAACAAAGTACAAGAAAAACAACCCCACATGATCATCTCATTAGATGCTGGAAAAACCTTTGACAAAATACAAATCTGCTTCATGTTAAAAATATTAGAGAGATCAGGGATACAAGACACATACTTAAACAATATAAATGCAATATACAGGAAAACAATAGCCCATATCAAATTATATATAGAGAAACTTGGAGCATTACTGAAATCAGAGTCAAGACAAAGCTTTATAAACTCTATCTCTTCAATATAGTACTTGATGTTCTAGCTTGAGCAATAAGACAACAAAAATAGTTCAAGGGGATACAAATTGGAAAGGAAAAAGTCAAAGTATCACTATTCACAAATGATGTGATAGTATACATAAGTGATCTCAAACTTCTACCAGAGAACTCCTACAGCTGATAAATATGTTCAGCAAAGTGGCTGGTTACAAAATTAACTCAAAGAAATCAATAGCCCTCTTTTATACAAACAATAAATGGGCTGAGAAAGAAACTAGCAAAACCACATCCTTCACAATAGCCACAAATAAGATAAAATATCTTGGTGTAATTCTAACTAAGCAAGTGAAAGATGTGCATGACAAGAACTTTACATCTCTGAAGAAAGAAATTGGAGAAGATATCTGAAGATATCTTTCCAGATCTCTCATGGTCATGGACCAGTAGGATTAACATGGAAAATTGGCCATCCTACCAAAAGTAATCTAAAATTCCAGCACAATTCTTTATCAACCTTGAAAAATCAATTCTCAAATTCATGTGGAAAAACCAAAACAAACAAAAAACAAACAAACAAACAAAAAAACAAACAGGATAAAACAACTCTGTGTAATAAGAGATCTTCTGGAGGTATCACCACCCCTGACTTCAAGCTGTACTATAGAGCACTAGTAATAAAAACTACATGATATTGGTATAGAAACAGACAGATCAATAGAATTGAATCAAAGACCTGGAAATAAAGCCACACACCTATGAACCCTTGATTTTTGACAAAGAAGCCAAACCCATACAATGGATAAAGGAAAGCAGCTTCAGCAATGGTCCTGGTCTAACTGGATGTCTGCATGTAGACAAATGCAAATAGATTCATATTTTCCAACCAGAACAAAATTCAACTCCAAGTGGATCAAAAATATCAAGGCAAAACCAGATAAACTAAACCTAACAGAAGAGAAATTTAGGGATAGCGTGGAACATATTGGTACAGGAGACAACTTCCTGAATCAAACACCAATAGCTCAGGCACTAAGATTAGCAATTAATAAATGGGACTTCATGACTGAAAAACTTCTGTAAGGCAAAGGACACTGTTAATAGGGTAAAATGGTAGCCTATGGAATGGGAAAAGATCTTCACCAACCCTACATCTGACAGAGGGCTAATATCCAAAATATATAAAGTACTCAAGATGTAAGACACCAACAAACCAAATAATCCAATTAAAAAATGTGCTACAGAGCTAAACAGAGAATTCTCAACAGAGAAATCTCTAGTGGCCAAGAAACACTTAAAGAAATGTTCAAAATCCTTAGTCATTAGGGAAATGCAAATCAAAAGGTTCTGAGATTCCACCTTACACCCATCAGAATGGCTGAGATCAAAAACTCAGGTGGCAGCAGATGCTGATGATGAGGGTATAGAGCTAAAGGTGCATTCCTCTACTGCTGGTGGGAGTGCGAACTTGTACAACCATGCTGGAAATCAACTTGGAAGTTTCTCAGAAAATTGGGGCTAGTTCTTCCTCAAGGCCTAGCTATACCACTCCTGGGCATATACTGAAATGATGCTTCACCATGTCACAAGGACACTTGCTCAACTGTGTTCATAGCAGCTTTATGCACAATAGCCAGAATATGGAAACCTCCCAAATGCCTATCAACTGAAAAATGGATACAGAAAATGTGGTTCACATTTAATTGCTGCACAATGGAATTCTAATGAGCTATTAACAACAAGGACATCTTGAATTTTGCAGGTAAATGGATGGAATTAGAAAATATCATTCTGAGTGAAGTAACCCAGACCCAAAAGGGCATACATGGTATATACTTACTTATAAGTGGATATTGGCCACAAAGCACAGGATAACCATGCTATATTCCCCAGACCCAAGGATGCAAAATAACAAGGAGGGCCGAAGTGAGGATGCTTGAATCTTATGAGAAGGGGAAATAAAATAGTCATCTGAGGTGAATGGAGGGAGGTAACTGTGTAGGAGAGAGGTTGGGCCAGGGAACAGGCAAGAGGCAGATCATGTGTAGGGAGAGCTGGGAAGAGAGAATGGAGAAAAGTTACTTGCAGGGGGAGGGGCATCTCTAGGATGTGCCAGAGATCTGGGATGAGGGAGGCTTTAGAGAATCTATGGGAGTGAATATAGCTGAGACTCCTAGCAGTGGGACTTCTGTAAACTTCTTCTGTAAACTGGCAGGACTCCCATTGGAGGGATAAAGACAGCACCCACACAACTGTGACCCAAAATTTGTCTTGTCTACAAGATGTGGAAGGACAAAGATGGAGCAGAGATTGAGGGAATGACCAACTAATGACCGGCCCAACTTGAGATCCATCCCATGGGCTAGGACCAACCCCTGACACTGTTAATGATACTCTGTGTTTTCAGATAGGAGCCTAGCATAACTGTCCTCTGAGAGGCTCCACCTAGCAGCTGACTTGAACAGATTCAGAGACTTTAGACTGAGCTTTGGAGAGTCTTGGGGAAGAGTTGAAGGAAGGATTCAGGGACTGGGGGTGGATGGAAACTCCACAAGGAGACCAACAGAGTCAACTAACTTGAACCCTTGTGGACTTTCAGAGACTGAACCACCAACTAAAGAGAATACAAGTCTGGACCTAGACCCCACATGCATACGTAGCAGGCACACAACTTGTTCTTCATGCTGGTCACTGCTCCTGAATCCGTTGCCTTCCTGTGGATCCCATTCCCACTCAGGCTGCCTTGTCTGGCCTCAGTGGTATAGTCCTGCTGTGACTTGATGTGCCATGGTGGGTTGATACCCAGGGGTCTTCTCCATCTCATAGGAAATGGTGTGGGGTAATAGGAGGAAGGAAGGTCTGTGTGAATGGGAACTGGGAGGAGGCAGGGGGCTGTGAGCAATATGTAAACGGAATAAAATTTAACCTCTGTGGCTAAATATGTCTGTTTTACTTTATTAAACCATGTTTTGGTATTCTCAGAAAGTGCTTATTCATCCAGAAACAATATACATATTTCCTAGAATTCCTTCTAGTCTTGTTGATACTTCAAGTCTTAATTTACTTTTTGAACTCATGGTAAGGACAGAAACTAATTCCATTTGTTTCTTTTATCCTCTATTCTATTTGAGTTGTATATATTCCAGAATAAATTCAGTCAGGGCATTCTCAGGGCGGCTTAGCTGTGAGCTGCAGAGCCACATTTGGAGCTTGTAGATCTGTGTGTACTTTTTACTGTACACTGAAGTCTAGCTTCTAGGCACTAGAGTCTCAGCCTTCAAGCTGAGAGAGGGGTCTGCTGAGTCCCAGGCCGGTGGCAGGTGAAGGCTTTGATTTCAGTGTGGGTAGGAGTGTGTCCTGTTTGTTACCACAGCTGGAAACAGATGCTTCTGCTGAGTTGCCACCTCTGAGGAGGCTGTTGGTAGGAATGGGCTCCTGCCTGAGTGACATGACTGATTACGGCTTGTGGCTTTGTCTGTGGGAATGGTATCAACTCATGGGTTTACAGGAGTCCAGGGGACATGAGTGTGTCACATGACTCCACTCGGTAGATTTCTGTAGTGTAGTGGTCCAGGATAATCTGACACTCCTCAAACAAGGGGAGGGGAGGCAGGGAGGCATGTCCTGGGTGCAGGTTCTGAGCTCACATGGCAGGGCTGGGTATGTGCTCTATGAGTTTTGGCTCTTTCTGATTGACAATGATTGTGAACATCACAGTGTAGTTTTCATGATGAATTTTAGATTTAGAAAAGTTGCAATGAAGCAAACAGCATAGACTCTTAAAAGAGGTTACAGGGTTTGGGCCTTGGATTTTGGCATCCCACATTTTTTCTGACACCCATTAGCTTGTAGATGGGCTCTACTGCAAACGCAAAGCTAGAAAAAAACCTGGGAGCCATTACTTGGGGACACTGGGGGTGGTGACTGTTATACTTCTAGATAGTTTCCTCTAGAAGGCTGGAATTGGTAGTCTCAGAGCAGATGTGAAGCCAGTGCCTCTTGTAACCCACAGACCCCCTTAAGGTCACTCGTGATTCACTCACTCTCATTTATCCATTCACACACAGCCCTCTGCTTCTCCTGAATTTGCCCTTTGTGTCCTGGAACCAGAGTAAAAAACTAAAAGGACAGGTGAGAAAGAAGGTAGTGTCAGAAGTGATGTCAGGGAATAAAAAGATCAGTGACACATTGCAAAGAGAGATGCTGGTTTTTAAAGTATGGGAGCCTCAGGGAGTAAGTGCCATTTAACAGTTACTCAGGTCTCTAGGCCACTGGGCCTGTGGGATTTAATTTTTGGTGGGTTGCCACAACAGATGGGTACTTTGAAAGTACCATGTTGACCTATGGAACATTTATACAACAGGAGTTTAAGGGACAATGGCTTAAAGTTTGTGGCTTCCATGGCAGCCTATGGGGAGAGTGGACAGTGCTGTGGGGAGAGATATCTAGGACAAGGATACCCCTGAGGGCCATGGTTCAAGCATACACAGGCTTTCCACTTTGGATGTCTTGAACAGGAAATGTAAGGATGACCCCAAGGGCAACATGCAGAATGTGAGATTACAGGGCACTGAGTTGTGAGCTGTGAGTACAGATGCTAGTAGGATCCAAGATCATCAAGACAGATAGTGAGAGGAGTAGGCAGAATGGTGAAGGGAAGGTGTTGTCTCCTAATGTCCCCTTACTCCTGCTTTCCATACAGGTAGATGGATTAAGCAAATTGGGCTGACGTTGAGATCCTTCCCATCATCCTATGTTATCATCTGTTGATGTAACTCATGAATGTGGGTCTCATTTTGACTCTACCATACCAAAGGATGTTGGCTGATACCTTGGTCTACTGGGGTGCCTACAAAAGTACACATTGAACCAAGTGAATCATAAATAACAGAAATGTACTCCTCATCACTCTGAGTCTAAAGGACTAAGACAAAGTTCATTCAGTTTCCATACCCTATAGGACTCATTTCTACATCTATGGACAGCTCTGTGTCACTGTGTCTGGGTGAAGGGTCTTTCTGGCTTGCTTGACAAGGACACGAATCCCAATTATGAGGACTCTTTGTGATTTCTTTACCTTCTGGAGGACCTACCTTCTGATACATTGATATAAGGATATCAGCATGACTTTAGGGGGCACATCCACCCCACAACAGGTAACATGAGGGTGTCACTTACCACATGTTGCCTAGTACCAACTTCTTCTCTGAGTTCCTTTCATTGACCCATCACAATTTAGGTATGTGTGTACTGTCAATGTTTGTGATGGAGGAAGTGGAAATACGGGGACTGAGGGTCTTGTATAGGCAGTAGATGGGTAACCAGAACAAACTAGGAATTTGCATGAGGAATATTCCCTGTCTTAGTCACTGTTCCATTGCTGTGAAGAGACACCATGGACACAATTCTTATAAAAAAAAAAAAGCATTTAATTGAGGCTTGCTAACAGTTTCAGAGGTTAGTTCATTATCATCATGGTGGGGAGCACGGTGGCATGCTGGTGGACATGGTGCTGGAGAAATAACCTAGCGTTCTGAAGAGACACAGAGATTCAGAGAGATAGAGAGACACTGACATGAGCTTCTGATACCTGAAAGCCTACCTATGCCCCAGTGACACACACTTCCTCAACAAGGACACACCTCCTAATCCTTCTAATCCTATCAAAGAGTTCCACTCCCTGGTGACTAAGCATTCAACTATATGAGCCTCTGGGGGCCATTCTTATTCAAATGACCACAGTCCCCATTCCTGTCACCTAAGGCTTTAGTGTAAATTTGTGTGTATCTGAGTAGGTATGCACATGCACTCATGTTATCTTGCATGTGTGTACATTGTGTTTGAGGGACTGTGATGTGAACTCCTGCATGTGTATGTGTATATGCTTGTGTTTATTATGAGAAGTCATCTGTGAGTTTAAGGTGGGAGCAAAGTGTCTTAGTTCACTGAACAATTTTCTTCAGTGTGACCCTGATATCCCTCCTTAGTGGCTTCTCCACTGTTTGCCTCAGATCTCATGTGCTTTGAGTTTATTTAGACCACAGAAACAAACAAGGAATCAAACAAACAAACAAACGGGAGGTAGGTGGGATGAACCACAGCATGCTTATGGGGTGAGTGGGACTTGGAGGGAGGCAGGGGACAGTGATGAGTAGAGCTGGAGCAGCAGGATACCTGCTTTGCCTATAGCCAAGGATGCCAGGCATTTTGAGTCTGGGAGGCTGGCTGGAGAGCAGGGATTGAGATGAGGAGCTTCTCTCTGCATAGAAGGTATCCTCTCTGTGGGCTTCATGTTGTGGGAAAACACTTTTCTCTGTAGTTGCAGGGGTCTTCTGTCCGGGTTTACTTCACCTGCCAGAGAGTCCTGAGGTCATACAGAGGCTGTTGTTTGAGAAACTGGGCAAGTCCCTGGAGCTACATAGTGCCCAGAAACTGGACAGTGACCATGGCCTCCCAATTATTAGTGCATCCCTCAGTCGCCCAATTACTGGTACCTCCCCTAGCCATTCCAGAAGGGCCGATGGGTTTCAGAATGCCCCTGGAGGGACATCTTACATGTGCCCAGGAAAGGTTCAGAAGGAGGTGGTAGGAGACCCACCTTGATGAAGGTGACAAAGCCACTGTAGAGCAGTGTGAGCAGGAAGAGTGCCACGAAGGTGCACAGTGTGGGCCACAGGCCGTTCTCCTCATCTAGGTCCATGTAGCTGTCACTTTGCTCATCCGTGATGCATGAGTGTGGGATGGTGTTGACCATGCCTGGGGAAGAACAAGGGCTCATGAGAAGGCCTTCATGCTTCAGCAAGGCCATGCCTTATTAACCTGGTCTCCTGGACATGGAACCTGACGGCACAGCTCTCACATCCAGCAGCAACGTTTTGATCATATACTCTCCTCCTGCTAGTACTTACCCCTTCCTGTCCCAAGTGTCTACTAATCGCTTTGCCCCACAGAACCCTACCCCCAACCCCTGCCCCAGTCTACTGGGTCCTGGAGTCTCACACATAGATTGGTCTGCATGGGATTGGAAGATCTGAATTCAAACCTGATGAGAATTTTATGCCCCTGCCACCTGGATGGTGCAGGAGCTGGGTTACTACTTAAGAAGATCTACAAAGTCCAGGTAGGCTTTCTCAGAAAGATGTGTCATGAAAAAGGCAGAGAACAGGGAGTACCATTCTACGAAAAAATAAAGTTCATGGTGCGCACATTGGGAGAGAGTACTACTCCAGAGTCAGAAGGAGCTGTGAGCCTTTGCAAGTGGAGGGAGAGACCAGAAAGCATTCTAGCCATGGTAACCTAACCCTAGAAGTAATAGGAGGGACTAGAAAACATTAAAGACAGTTATAACTAAACATGCGTATGAAAATCCTAGCTGGAGACTAAACTGTGGTCCGAGGTTTGAAAGGGTCATGGCTGACGTACAGCCCTAGGGAAATACATATCCACAGAACGCATATTTCAACTCAAGGCGTGAAAGTTCACGGCAGGTGGAAAGAATTAAGGAAAACACTATGGGTCACAGGGCTGCCTGGCTGTCTCTTCCACAAGAGCTATTTGAAGTTATACGTATGCTCAGCTGGGGTCACTGTGAAGTCTGTGGATAGACTGACCTAAAGGCATTTTACCATATAAAGTAGTAAATACTGAAATCATGTGAGTATTGTAGACCATTGAACTTTAGCATAATAAGAAACACTTGGCAGTCTCTTTTGCCCATAGTTTCCAGTTTCAATTAACTTAATTCCAGGATCTGACACCCTCACACCAATATACATACATATGTATGTATGTATGTATGTATGTATGTATGTATGTATGTATATATATATGAAAATCTATCTATCTATCTATCTATCTATCTATCTATCTATCTATCTATCTATCTATCATCTATCTATCTACCTCTGTATGTAACTTTCAGAGTTATTGAGCAAATTTAAGCTTTATGAATAGTACTGGCTGATATTTTACAACGTTTTGAGTATGTGTGTGTGTTTGTGTGTGTATGTATGTATATTGTTCTTTTGGTATTCTAGATTTTGATTTACTTACAGGATATATTCCAATTCAATATTTTTCTCTTTTATTTAAATGTGGTATCACCAAAAAGAGCAACCTATCACAAAGAAATAAATGCATATGGGTAAGGTTTGTTCCTATCTACTCAATTGATTGTTAGTTGTGTTTTGTGTTGCTTTTATGATGTATGCATTATATATGTTTATCTGGGTACATGTTAGCGTATGTATTTGCATGTGTGTGAAGGTGCACATGTGTATACATAGAGGGCAGATCAACATCAGATGACTTCCTCAATCCCATTCTATCATATTTTTTGAGACAAGGTCTCTCACTGAACCTAGACATCCTTGATTAGCATGGACTGGCTGGCCAGCAAGTTCCAGGGCATCTGTGAACAATTCCCTAGTGCTGGGATTACAGATTCACCCTTCCATATAGAGATTTCTATGTGGGTTTGGGGAATCAAACTCTGGCCTTCATGCTCCTCTAGCAAACACATTACTGATTGAGTCATCTCCTTGTTCATGTGTGATATATTGAGCATCATCTCTTTAAAATCAAGTGTGTGTTGTTCCGAAGTGAATGTGCTGTTCTGGAATGGCGACTGTTGCAGACAACACAGGCTGATTTTCAATCCCTCTCAAAGACTCATCAGCTCTTAATAACCTTACAGTTCCCCATCAACTAATACATTCATTAGATATTTACTAATGAATCTGTGGTGACAGTACTAAAGCTTAGAGGATATGTAAATGTGGTAGCTAGGCTCGAAGACATATGCCTGTAATTCCAGCCCTTGAGAGAAGGCAGGAGGATCAGGAGTTCAAGGCCATCCTTATCTACATAGTGTGCTTGAGACCAGAGCATGACACCTGTCCCTCCACCATGAGATGCAAGTCTACCAGAATGGTGTTATGTGAATGGACATGAGTTCTCTACATTGATGCACAGTGAAAATGCCCACAGCTCCATGGAGGGGCTCCCGAAGAGAGTCTGGCGCACAGGTGGCATTCAATAGCAACATTAATCTTTGAAAATTCAGCTTAGAAAAGGTATAACAGGTTACCCCACATCACCACTCATGTTCAGAACCACCAGCATCATACTTTGTTGACTCAAACACATGAACAATATATAAGAAGTAGTTTTCTGTCACAAGATGCCCTGAGATTGACCTAGGTAACACTGACTTCAGTCCTAGATTTAGCCACGTTCCCAAGAAACTATGATTCTTTTAGTCAAAGAATAAAATAAGTGGATGCAGGAACCCTGCCGGACCAGTGGTACAGGCTCCTTCAGGTATGGGCCAGTGCCCTGAGAAGATGCTGGGCTCAAACTCCTCAGCCAGTCCCACAACACCCAAAGGAAACTCCACTCCCAGGCGCTCCTACAAGCTCAGGATCGTAAGTTCAGAGGTCACTAGAACACAACATCTGTCCCAACACTGGGAGCAACTAGGACCAGTGAAATCCAGGGACCCAGGAACCCTGCACGACCAGTGGCACAGGTTCCTTCAGGTCTCATTTTGAGTATATTTTAAACAAGAAATTCTCTGGTTTTAAATCAAACATTTTACCCTGTCTCGAAAAGCCAAAAAATAAGGCGGGAATATGGGGATGGGTGGACGGGGGTGGGGTGAGAGTTGGAATTCCCTCCTAGAGGCGGGTTGGGGAGGGGACAGGGGGTATCCAAAGAGGAGACTCAGAAAAGGGGAAACATTGGAAATGTACATAAAGTATCAAAAATAAAAAATAAAAAAAAATAAAAAAGAAAAGCCAAAAAAAAAAATCACATTTTGGAACAGTGTGATAGTCTCTTGCTTTGCCTGGGATGTCAGCCTTCCCTTTGTCTAGGCTTCAAGCTGTCCACATGCCTATCTGTCTGTCAGTCAGGATCCACCTCAGTCACAGGTTGATGGCTGACGTGACACATGGCTTGGTAAAACTCATGGTTTCAGACATCCACAGGAGGTTGGGACAGGTGCCACAAAGATAAGAGAGGTCTGTGTTTGTTCATTTCATTTATTATTGATCATTTCTCACTGTAGTTTACAGAAGTGCTTCTCTACATGTACTGAGAGGTGGAAAAACAGCTTTTCTTGCCACATGTAGTATGAAGCAACTTAACACAGAGGCAAATAAGCTAACGAGACATAGAAAGGTCTCAGGTAAGGGAAGGGCCATCAGGTCTCCTGGGAGGGCCATCTGACTCAGGCAGGAGGTGGTAGCATCCTAAAATCATGGGAAAAACTCAGATAAGTGATAAATAGTGGCAGTTGACTGGGAGAGAGAGAGAGTTCTCTGGTAGGAGAAGCAGCTTTGAGAAGACCCACCACCCTGCAAAACTCTGAGACTTCTTATAGCAAGGGAAACTCTGAATGCTTCCCCAACCTTTCATATACCTCAGGTCTAATTCCATGTCCTGTTTTTGTCATGGTTATCAATCATTTTGTATCTTGTAATTATTGATTGCATGTTAGGCATTGTATGTACATGGATTTGTAGAGTCTGGGGTGAAATACAGGTGCACATCCTCTCATCCACCAGGCATGGAAGGCCTGTTCTTTGGAACTAGGAACTGAGCTGTCCTGGAGCTGGGGGCATCATAGTTGACTTCTGGCTCTGGGTGCTTTGGGATAACCCTGATATTCAGCAGGCCTCGGAGCTGGTGCATGATGGACATTTTGCTATGCCCACACTGTGCTCCCAAGTGTTCTTTGCTTAGCAGTGTCCTACGTGGGAGGTTAGGTGAGTGATTAGCTCAGAATTTAGGACTCTTCTCATCCCTCATGGCAGCTAAGGTGTTTATTAAAACTTTGTCTGATTTCTTAGTGAGTACAGATGTCCCACTGCTCGGCCTATCTGTGCCTAGGATGGGATAAGACAGCCATCTCCTCTCACCTGGGAATTTAGTCTCTCTGAGCTTTGCTGCCCTTCTCTCTCTAGCAGTTTTAAATAAGGTTGTGATGTTAAAAGTTTACTTGGTATTTTCCTTTCACCATGGCTTAAGTGCCTAATCAAATGTTCTTCCATATTTACATAGAAACAGAATGTTTAAGAGAGTGCCTTGGCAAAGGGTGATGGGTGGGTGGTAGGGACAGAATTGGCTTCATAGAGACAAGGGGAGAGTCAGGAGGTGCTAGTGGACAGAACTAAGAACATTATTGCTCTCAGGAGTTGGGGTGATGGAGAAGTGTTATGCGGGACTCAGGCAGATGTATCTACCTCGTGGCATGTGAAACATGGAGTAGGGGAAGACCAACAGGCAGAACAAGAGGAAGCAGGAGAGGAGATAGAGAGGCAGTTGTGAATGACCTAATAAAGATGACTATAGAGCATGCTCAGGATTTTTAAGCATGCCCTGTGAGTGTGGGCAGAGGGTACTCATGCTGGTCTGACTCTAGCTCTGAGGAGTGGCCTGTGAAAATCTG
>JAPYYD010003150.1:0-7500 GCA_028551405.1 Uromys caudimaculatus
CCTCCCCTTCAGTACCTGTGCCTCTAGGGTGACACCACTATATAAACTACAGAAACATTCATTGGAAAAGGAGAAGGTATATCCAGACAGAAGAAAAATTGTATTTGTGTAAGGAAACAGTCCTGGGAATGTTAAAAATCTTTCTCGTACCCCCTAAGAGAGATGCCTTTAAACCTTAGTAACTTCAGACTGGATGTTGCCAATGGAAGAGTTGTTTTATTTGTTGTTTATTTGTTTATTTCCTGGGGACTGTTGCATTCTTTCAATATGTAATATATTTGCCATGCATACGGGAGCAGACAGACCTCTAAAGAAGGGTCTTAAAGGAGGGCACGTCTTTAATAGCGGTCGTGTTCTTCTGGATACCATAACATCTCAAGTTTCTCAGCGAACAGAACCAAGTAAGCATTTTAAGACTGTTCAAAAGTGATGTCACTGTATCAGCTCATAAGTCATGGGTAGAAAGGTAGGATTTTGTACTTTCATTTAAAAAGTGTGTGTATGTGTGCTTACAAATGCACTTGGGTAAACACTACTTATAGAATGCCACAGAGAGATAACTACTTTAGTATCTCAGCATAGTTCTTCCAACTCTTACCATATATTTGTAACATGCCAGAATTCTGCCCCAAAGCTGTATTGGCAAGAGGCTTGGTATTTTTTTTTCTTTAATTTTTTTCCTGAATAAAGCTGTTTAAGTCCTTGTATTATTTTCTTTGAATCTCTGTTTTTATCCTCAAATTATTCAATTCTACAAGAACCCCGAGGACTTGGTTGGTCCCCACATGGAAAGGTCATTCATTTTTATCTATTCCAGTGCCTACTGGGATACTCCTTGTTTGAGCTCTCTTGTTATTTACTCACAAGCCTATGGTACCAAAGCTTATCTAAGGTACCCAAGAAATGGCTCCCCACAGTGTGGCTGTCATTCTTGAGGATTCCCATATCTGTGAATTACCTGGCTAGAACACCTGCTCTTGGGGATCCTCCAATTACCACACATCTGTATTTCCAACCCACTTCATTTGGCTCAGGGGACTTTCTTGTTACTTCTTGACTTTACCTGTCTTAGGCTGTGCTTCGGTCTGTATGTAGACCCCATCTCCTTGCCACTGTAATCCCTGACTTTAAACAGCAAAATACAAATCTCTTATGGAGCTCTCTGAAGCTCATGATCTAGAGTCTAAAGCCTCATAGACTCTCTGTGGCAGTGATTTTCATACATCTATTTTTCTTTCTTTTTCTTCTATAAAAGTGAAAACACATCAAAGAGGATTGCACTGCTCTACCACACATTTCATTGTATTTTTTGTTGTGACCCTGAACCTTTCAGATTCATCCTATACATATTTACTGCATGTTTAAAAAATGAAGCACAATAATGAGGAAGACACTTTCTATATCAAACAAATTTATCATTTGGCTTAGTGGTTTTATTCCACAGTTGTAAGTGATAGTCTATGAGTGACCTACTTTTAAGAAGAGGTCTTACTTTTCACCTTGATGTTGTGCACACTAGCACACAACTAAACACAGGTGCAAGTGTGTTTACCATCTGTGGTGCTGCATAGGGAAGCGATTTAGACATTCTTTAAGCTCAGTCATGCCAGGAGCACTGTGTGTTCCTCAGATCTTTCTTTTCAGTTGATTTCAATTCTTTACTCTTCTATAGCACAAGTGGGAGTCATTGGTGTCCACGGACACCCACTGGGTGCAGAGACTAGCTCCAGATGCTGCCATAATGTCTAGTTCACCCAGGCAGAAATATTCCTTATTAAGACAAAATTCTGCCAACATTGATGCTTACCTGGCTTTTCCTACTGTGTGATATTTAAATATCGACTATAATTCTTCCATTGGGACCACCCAATCCTAACATTATAACACCCCAGGAATAGTTATTTAATTGGGCATTTTGAAAGTACAAAATAATGTGTTTGAATTGCCAACTTTTTCCCTTCCTGCCCTGAATTTCCTTCCCAAATTTGAAATGAAATTTCTGTTGATTTATGAATATATTTATACTATAAAGAAATGACTTGGTTGAAGTCATTACATACTAGATCCATTTCTCTGTTGAATGAGCCCATTTCCCCATAATATAGGCAGTGTTATCTTTCACTTTATTTGTAAATAAAATTATGGTTTGGATGCTTAAACTCAAGTTCAACAAGATGGATAGGCAATAGAATTAAATTTTCTGTCCCCAGCACCCATGCCTTTAAGCATGAAACTTCCTGCTCTAGAATGCGCAAAAAACTTAAATAATATTCAGTGTAGTTTTGATGAAAAACATCAGTCTCTTTGCTAGTAAAAACCACTCATGAGGTTCCTCTGTTTACATGATTGGCATCAGACTCAACGGTACCTATTTTAGAGGTGCTTCTTAGAGTTATATACTTCAAATTACTGTACAACATGGCCCCAAAGGATCTATCTGTATTATTCTTATCCACAATCTCTATGAAAACCAGTCACTGCCTCTGCTATAGGCCTGTTACTTATTATTTATCACAAACCCATTCTTTTTCTCTTGCCATTTTAACAAGCCACCACCAACTCCATAGCTTAAAGTGCCACAGGTTTTGGAGTCCGAAAGTTAAGTTATTCACATAGAGATAGAGGCAAGATATCAGCAAGATAACTCTTTCTCTAGAGGGCTCTGCCTTCCCTTTCTAATGTCTAGATGCTGCCCATAGTCTTGGGCAGGCTCTTCCATCCAAACTTAATACTAGTGGCAAGTTTCTGGCATACACTGCTACTACAACAGTGATTCTTCTTTCTCCTTCACTACCTTTATTGAGCGAAATTTAGACTCAATTCCATCTACACTTTAAAAAAAAAGATTTATTTATTTCATTTATATTAGTACACCATAACTGTCTTCAGACACACCAGAAGAGGGCATCAGAACCCATTACAGATGGTTGTGAGTCGCCGTGTGTTTGCTGGGAATTGAAATCAGGACCTCTGGAAGAGCAAGCAGCCAGTGCTCTTAACCGCTGAGCCATCTCTCCAACTCCCCTGTTTGGTAACAAAACTTTTTTTTTTTTTTTTTTTTTTTTTTTTTTTTTTTTGCAATGATTCAAATAAAGGGAAATCATCTGCTATTCTGTTTACCACATGCAAAAGATGCCTTCACTCCCCTGCTTCTTCCTGCTTAGTGCTGCCACAATTCTACCACAAGGTGTCTTTAATTTATACTTCTGTGGTTAAAAGATCACTGCAGAGATATTTGCCGTATCTAAATTATGGTCTCAGCTCAGGTGCCCAGCAACCGATGAACTTGATCCAGCTAAAAGGAAGTATGAAATCCTGCAATTATCAGAAAATAAGTGGGATTGGTGGTGATCATGTTAAGTGAAATAAGCTGGACTCAGAAAATATGATGTGGAATCTAGAAAAGAAGGGCACAGAAGGAAAGGGGGCAGTACTAGAGATGTAGGAAGGAAATGGAAAAATAAGGCAAAAAAAGTGATAATAAAAAGTAGTTGATTATAGCAAAACACACAGTATGCATATATGAAAACATTCTATGAAATTTTTACATGTTCAAATAATCAATATACATAAGTAAAATATTAAAAACAAAAGAAAAAACCTTCCAGGCACTCCCTAGTCCTCTCTGCTTTCTGCCAGTCATGAAGAGGTTTAAGCCATTACTCTGGGGGAATAAATGCTTTTCCTGAGTGAATGAAAGGTAAACTGGAGTCTGTCTTGTAGATAATGACATTTTCTGTATGTCTTGGTTGGGGTTTCTATTGCTGTGATAAACACCATGACCAAAAGCAACTTGGGGAGGAAAGGGTTTATTTGGTGTACATATTTGGAATCACAGTCCATTGAAAAGAGCCATGCCATGAACTCAAACTGGAGAGAACTGGTGGGGGGAGTTGATGTAATGACTATGGAGGAGTGCTGCTTACTGGCTTTCTCCTCAGGGCTTGCTTGATCTGTTTTCCTTTTTTGTTTTTCTTGGATACTTTATGTATTTACATTTCAAACATTATCCCCTTTCCCTGTTCCCCCTTTGGAAACCCCCTATCCCATCTCCCCCTGCTTCTATGAGGGTGCTCTCCCTCCCACCCACCCCTTCCCACCTCACCACCCTGGCATTCCCTTACACTGGGGAATGAGTCTTCACAGGACCAAGGGGCACTCCTCCTATTGATGCCAGACAATGCCGTCCTCTGCTACATATGCAACTGGAGCCATGGGTCCCTCCATGTGTACTCTTTGGTTGGTGGTTTAGTTCCTGGGAACTCTAGGGGATCTTGATTGATATTGTTGGTTGATATTGTTGTTCTTCCTATGGGGTTGCAAACCCCTTCAGCTGCTTCAGTCCTTTCTCTAACCCCTCCATTGTGGTCCCTGTATTCAGTCCAATGATTGGCTCTGAGCATCTGCCTCTGTATTTGTCAAGCTCTGGCAGAGTCTCTCAGGAGACAGCTATAACAGGCTCCTGTCAGCAAGCATTTCTTGGCATCCACAATAGTGTCAGGGTTTGGTGTCTGTATATAGGATGAATCCCCAGGTGGGGCAGTCTCTGGATGGCCTTTCCTTCAGTCTCTGCTCCACACTTTGTCCCCATATTTCCTTTAGACAGGGGTCATTCTGGGTTAAAAACTTGGAGATGAGTGGGTGGCCCCATTCCTCAACTGGGGGTCTTGCCTAACCTCTGGATATGGTCTCTACAGGTTCACCTTCCCCTTTGTTGGTTATTTCAGCTAATCTCATCCTTGTTGGGTCCTGGAAGCCTCTTGCTTTCCTGGCATCTGGGACTTGCTGGTGGCTACCCCCAGTTCCCCATCCCCCATTGCTACACACCTCTGTTCAAATTCCTGACTCTCTGTATATCATATCATCCCTGCCTCCTCTCATACCTGATCCTGCCCCCGTTTTCCCCCCTCCCTCTCCTCTCTTCCTCCCAAGTCCCTCCCACCCTCTACTTCCCATGAGTATTTTGTTCTTCCTTCTAAGAAGGACTGAGACATTCACATTTTGGTCTTCCTTCTTCTTGAGCTTCACTGTTTTCTTACAGAACTCCGACTACCAGCCCAGTGATATCTCCATCAACAAAGGGCTGAGCAATACTTCACATATGTAGGCAGAAGACTGTATAAAGATTGACAACATGCCTAAAGCTTTGTCTTATGGAGTCATAGTCTCATTTGATGTTCCCTTCTCTGAGATGATTCTAACCTGTGTTAAGTTGACATAAAATTAGGCAGCACACTGGATAACCCTAATGCATCTTCCCCTCTGCTGGAGTGACAGGAATGCTTTCTTGTTCTTTTTTGTTTGTGTGTCAAAAATTTATAATGAGCCTTGTTTTTCCTAATCATAAATTAGAGTTAACAATGAGGTCATTTGGGGAAATATAATGTAATAATTTAAGTAGCATGATTTATATTACCAAATGTAGGAAATACACAATAGAGTGTGGGCAGACCTGTGAGCAGGGGTAAGACCAGCACCTCTGCTCAGAGGGACCCACCCAGAACTCTCAGGACACAGGGCCTGAGGAATGGCCTTCCGGTTTCCTTCTGCAGCCAGGGAACCGATCCTGTGACACAGGGCTCCATAACCAAATAGTGCCCATAGAGAGCTGGTCTCTCAGGAGTGCTGACACACCTTCGAGCACAGGCAAGACCACCACTTCTGTTCAAATTCCTGGCTCAAGAGAACCACTGCAGAGTCATCAGGACACTGGAACCAAGGAACAGTTGGGGACAGAATCCTTCTGTTTTCTGTCTGTACCCCAGCGTTGACCCTTTACCAGAGCTCTCCAAACCCAAATTCCTCTCAGAGATAGCTGGTCTCCAAGGAGTACTGACACAGAGACTTGCAGGAAGGACAAACCACAGTCAGAGAGAGCAAGACCAGCTAACAGCAGAGATAACCAGATGTAGAACAAAAGGCAAGGGCAAGAACATAAGGAACAGAAACCAAGGCTACTTGGCATCATCAGAACCCCATTCTCCCACCACAGCGAGCCCTGGATACCCCAACACACCAGAAAAGCAAGACTCAGATTTAAAATCACATCTCATGATGTGATGATGATAGAAGACTTTAAGAAGGAAATAAATAACTTCCTTAAAGAAATACAAGAGAACACAGGTAAACAGCTAGAAGCCCTTAAAGAGGAAACACAAAAATCCCTTAAAGAATTACAGGAAAACACAATCAAACAGTCGAAGGAAATGAACAAAACCATCCAGGATCTAAAAATGGCTTTCTTGTTCTTGATTCGCTATTTCCCGTTTAGTGTGACAGGTCTTAATCATCCATGGGCCCTGGAGACCCTTAACTACTTAGAGCGCAGGACCTGGGGCTACAGTGTTGGGATTGTAATTGAAAACTTTGAGTTTAAGTGAATACGTGGCTCTTGAACAAGTCTTATTGGCAACTACTGAAATTTCTTACTTATGGAATATTAAAGAATCTGGCTTAAGCTACTTTTTTTCACAGACAAATTTCATAATGATTTTCATAAAGTTCATTTCCAATAACTTAACAATGTTCAAACTGTGATTCTAAAAGTTTCTTATATAGTTTATCATATGTATTTCCTTAGGTGATGATTCTCTTATACTTTATTCAGTGACTTGCCAAGGGTTGCAGTACTCTAGGGCCCAGGATTTTTGCTTCTTGGTCTAAAAATGCTCAGTATTCCTTCTTTATGAAACAACATGACTAAGGACACAGTGTACTTGGGAGACATTCTTAAAATGGATGAGGCATTTCATCAGGTTTAGAAGAATGGTGAAGGGGCGCAATCAATATCAGGACAACTTAATAGCAACAACGGATAACTTTGAACTCATATCCTTCATACCATGCCTTGTGCTCATTGATATGGACATGTTGTCAATCTTTATACAGAGTCTTCTGTCTACATGTGCTGGTCAATATCTCACATACCTTTTCTCAGCAAACAAAAGAGTATATTTCTCAGTCCATGATGAACATGATGAACAAGCTTACAAGACAGTTCTGTATAATGACACATGTACCAATCAGTCACTTGTCCCTTCAAGGTGGACACTGTATCAAACTCTGTGCAGTTTTCTATAGCCCTTTTGCATCATAACCATGGACAGAGGACTGTACTTTCGTGGCTGTGGGAATACAAAGTGACTAGACAGTAGGTCTCCAGCCAAGTGTCATGGGGCATGAAAATTGAGCAATAAACTTACATTTTGGCAGAGCTTGTGGGACTACAACTACGTATCCCAGAATGAAGCTGGCCATGCTAATACAAACAGGTAGTAGTTCTTACTAGCTGGTGAAGGTTAGGGGTAATAAATGGGGATAGATTATTAATTATTGATGGAGCAGAGATTAACAAGCATGCCTGGCTACCTTGAAAGCCTGTACTCTGCATCCATATGCCCCCTCTTGCTATCTCCTAGCTAAAGAAAAGACAGGGAAGAAACCCTGGGGCAAAGGTTCAGCTGCTGTTGTGGAAGGCCTTGTACATTTGATGTCTTCAGA
>JAPYYD010003150.1:12500-14493 GCA_028551405.1 Uromys caudimaculatus
GTATTATAAGAACTGAACAGATTATGTTTATATATATTATACAATCATATGTATATATATATTATATTATATATATGTATATATATTATATAAACATAATCTGTTCAGTATATATATATATATGTGTGTGTGTGTGTGTGTGTGTGTGTGTGTGTGTCTGTGTTTTATATACCTATGCAGACATATAAATATAGACATACACATATGCATATACATGCATATATGCATGTAATAATAATTAGTAAGAAGGGAAACCATGAAGTTGAAGAAGAGTTTGGAAGGGTATATGGGAGGGTTAGGAGTGAGGAAAGGAAATGGAGAAATGTCATAATAAATTATAATGTCAGAAATGAAAAATAAAGATAAAAAGAGCAACAGGAAATATTATCCTTGCTCTCAGTTGCCAACATGATGCCTTTTGGGAACCTCCTCCTATTATCTACCCCAAATATAAGAAACTGCTGTTCTTTAGGATTTAGGTCATATATTCAATCCTGTCTCTATCATCAGCAGCCCATTTGTTTCTTACTTTTCTTTCTATTATTGTGATAAATACTATTACTGAAAGAAACTTAGGGAAGAAAAGGTTTATTTATGGTCTATTATAAAGAGAAATCAAAGCAGGGCTCTATATAAGAGCTTGGAGTCAGAAACTGAAGCAGAAAACATGGAGAAATGTTGCATAATGTCTTGCTTGTCATGGCTTGCCTAGCTTGCCTTGTTACACTACCTAGAGTGACCTGCTTAGGGATGGCACCGTGCACAGTGTGCTGAGCCCTCCAAAAGAAATAGTGAATCAAGAAAATCCATTCACACAGTTTTCTGTAGGGCAATATTAAGAAAGAATAGTTTCAACTGAGGTCTAATCTTCCCAGATTACCTTAGCTTGTGTCAAATTGACAGAAAACCAACCATCACAGTTCATTTTCTTGCCATATGAAGCATCCAGTAATAGGAAGAGGACTATAAAAGCAGGCAAAAGAATTAGTGACATCACTATATTCACAGTTAGGGTCCTACCAGAACACCAAGATACACAATCATGACAACTATACACAGGACCTCAGACCAATACAGAATTCCTGATTGTTATTCAGTCTCTGTGAGCCCTTATGAGGTCTGCTTAGTTGATTCTGTGGGCTGTGTTCTCAAGGTGTCCTTGACCTCTCTGACTTCTACAATTCTTCCTCTCTGTTTTCTGTGGGATTCCCAGAACTCAGCCTAATATTTAGCTATGGATCTTTGCTTCTACTCCCAACAGTCACTGGATGAAACCCCTCTGCTTCTAACCATCGTCACAAACACTTAAGTATTTTTTCAGGAAGGAAACAATTTCAGGTATTGGCATGCCTTTTTCTGAAGGTTTACCTCCCCACTTCTAATTAATGTGGTGATATTGGTCCTATTGATTTTACAATTGTGAATATAGTCTGTTGAACTTGTATGATGTAAAGATGCAATTGAATCATTTTCCACCATGAAACATAATGCTTTTGCACATACTAATATATGAATATACTAACCCTCTTCCTAATAGAGTTGTAGAGGTATATAATCCATTAAGTAGTACTTTTAGTTTTTGCTTTGAAAAGATAATTATGGCCAAGAGTAGGATTTCAAACTTCCTTACTTCCACAATGAAATGTCATCATGATAAAATTTTATGACATTTCCATCTTTATTATAATTTTTGACATGTATGGACATATTTTTTTTTTGATACTTTATTTACATTTCCAATGTTTCCCCCTTTCTAGGTCTCCTCTTTGGAGACCACCTATCCCTTCCCCCTCCCCCATCTCTATGAGGGAATTCCACCTCCCACCCACCTGCCCGCCCACTCCCATATTCCCACCTTGACATTCCCCTTTCCTGGGGCCTCTCCTCCCCCTGATGGCCAACAAGGCCCTCCTCTGCCACATATGTGGTCCGAACCATGGGTCCCTCCATGTGTATTCTTTGCTTGGTGGTCCAGCCTCCAGGAAGACGGGGG
>JAPYYD010003151.1:0-14490 GCA_028551405.1 Uromys caudimaculatus
GCTTGGTGGTCCAAACTCCAGAACGACCGGGGGGGGGGGGGGGGTGTCAGGCCCATTGACACTCTTGCTCCCTCCATGGGGCTGCAAACTCCCTCAGCTCCTTCAGTCCATTCTCCAACTCCTCCATCTGGGACCTCACTCTCAGTCCAGCGGTTACTGTTAAGTGAAACTTAGACATTCTGAACTTGTGGGCTAATATCCGCTTATCAGTGAGTACATACTATGTTCCTTCTTTTGTGACTGAGTTACCTCACTCAGGATGATATTTTCAAGTTCCATCCATTTGCCTGCAAATTTCATAAAGTCATTGTTTTTAATAGCTGAGTAGTACTCCATTGTGTAGATGTACCACATTTTCTGTATCCATTCCTCTGCTGAGGGACATCTGGGTTGTTTCCAGCTTCTGGCTATTATAAATATGGCTGCTATAAACATAGTGGAGCATGTGTCTTTGTTTTATGTATTTTTTAAATTAGTATAAAAAGCAGTTTCATTATTAAGAGTTACACACACTCACATCATATTTTGATGATATCCCTCCTCATTTCTCTACTGTCTCCCCTCCATTCTTCTACCGAGTCACCTCACTTTTATTTTACACATAAAGAAACATAACAGCGAACAAAGGACACACTGATTGGCAATAAAGAACACCTGAGCATAGGGATTACTGTGATGTTTCAAAGATGCCTTGACTAAGAAAGGAATTGGAGCTTTCGGGGCTGCCCAGAGACCGGTCCACATCAGAACTTAAAGGGAAACTTACACATTGTCTGGAGCCCTTGACGTTCAACAGATGGAGGAGGATATCATGAGATTCCTTGCCGAAGGCACCCACTTAGGAGGTACCTACAAAAGGAAAAGTAACTGTAACTGCATCATAAACCTGAAAAGGACGTGGGAGAAGCTATTGCT
The DNA here is from genome assembly GCA_028551405.1 of Uromys caudimaculatus. Classification (NCBI taxonomy): domain Eukaryota; kingdom Metazoa; phylum Chordata; class Mammalia; order Rodentia; family Muridae; genus Uromys; species Uromys caudimaculatus. Next base: position 916 of record JAPYYD010003151.1, read on the forward strand.
TGCAGCTTGAGCTGTCATTGCCATCGAGAACCCTGCTGATACCAGCGTCATCTCCTCCAGCAACACTGGACAGCAATCTGTTGGCAGAAGTTTGCTGCCACCACTGGAGCCACTCCTAACTGCTGCTGCTTCGCCCCTGGGATCTTCACTAACCAGATCCAAGTAGCCTTCAGCCACAGCTTCTAGCGGTGACTGTTCCCAGGGCTGACCACCGGCCTCTCATAGAAGCATCTTATGTCAGGATGCCTTTGCTCTGTGTAACACAGACTCTCCTCTGTGCCATCTTTTGCAACGACAAGGGAGCTCACTCCATGGGTCTGACACGGTGGATGCTGGCCTGTGAAGTACTCGGGATGTGTGGCACTGTCTCCGGTGAGCACCTGTGGGACATTACACCTGATCTCTACTTCTACAGAAACCCAAAGGGGGTTGAGAAGGAGGAGCAGGCTGCTGCTAAGAAGACTGTGACCAAGGAGGGATTCCAGGGCGAATGGACAATGCTAGCTCCTGAGTTCACTGTTACTCAGTCAGAGGTGGCAGACTGGTCTGGAGGTGGGCAGGTGCCCTCTATGCCCACCCAGCAGTTCCTGGCAGAAGACTGCAGTGTTCAGCCAGTCACTGAGGCTTGGTCAGCAGCTCCCACAGCACAGGACACTAAGTGAGTTGGAGCCACCACTGAGTGATCTTGAGCTCCTCTGCAGATACCGGAGCAAAGGGAAAAAGTAGAAGGAAAATAAAGTTCCTAAAAGCTGTCAACAAAAGAAGAGAGAATAGGAGAGCAGTTAAAATAAGGGTTTGTGAACTGATACATTTGTAATGCTTTAGATATGGAGAACTGATACATCTATAATGCTTTAGATTTGGTAAAGTATATCCATGCCTTGATGCCATTTTGTCCTCAATTGATGACGATAAAAATAAAAGTATGTGAATATATTATAAAGATATCATAGGTAAAATACTTAAACTCTTAAAGGGAAAATAATAAGCAAAGTATATGAAAATTATAAAATGTCACTCATCTAGAATATGAAAGCTGGACTTGAAGAGATTCAGTCATGGGGAACACACAGCCATCACCTCTCCAAATACTGAATCTTCTTCCTTTTTTCAATTACCATTTTCAGGTAATACATACTAATTTATGTTAATTGCTCTAAATTTCTTTGTGTTAATTACCTTACATTTCACAGTTTCATCTCCTTGTGAATATACACACTAAGAATTGTGTTTTTAACTGAGCTTTTGTATACTTTGTAACATCTGGGTATTTTACAGTAAACTTTCTGCAGTGTTTTTCTACATCTTAAGTTTCTATGACAGTAATTGATAGCACTAGTAGATTTTTTTTTAATAATTAAAATGGATTTATGAGCCTTGAAATGGCTTGGTATGTGAAAATATTTCCTGAGGCATTATTTTGAAGAGAGTGTTTCTTGCTATGTAGACCAGGCTGATGCCTCCTGCCTTGGACTTCAGCACCATCATGCAAGGTCTTCATGGCTTTTGCCTCAGTCATAGGCAATATGTGAGCCACCATGCTGTGTTTGACAAGGGCATTCATATTCAGGTTTAAGTTCCTAGAATTAAAATGTTAAAACCGTCTTAATTCCGCTTGTTTCCTGGCTGCTATGTTCAATCAGTCTTTGGATTTTATTGATCATCAATGCCATTTCATAGATTTCATGGACTCTCAAAGTTGGTGTCCACCAGATTTACTTCCTTGCAGAATGTTTCCCAGGTCTCTTATTTCTTTGGTCTTTAGAAGATCTTATGTATGTTTAGGCACTTTGGTAAGATTTAGTAAGTTCATATTAAAGTGAACTACATAATCCATACCTGCGTTGCTATCTTTTATTTTCTTCTGTTACTCCTTAGTCTAGAAATTGAGTCATGTAGAAACTGAGAAAATTATCCTCAGCAATTAATGTCTTTAATGTTCCTTTTCATTGTTCCTGTAATAAAACTACTATTTCTTTTCCCAAATATCCCTTCAACCATATCACTTCTCTGAGTAGATATTTGTAGACTTTTAAAAATTATTTTATTTATTTATATCCCAAATGTTGCCCCTCCTTCTGCCACTGCCCCCCAGAGTTTTTCACCCCACACCCTCCCCTTCACCTCTGAGGGGGTCACCCCCTTGGGCGTCCTCCTTTTCTGGGGCATCAAGTCTCTACAGGATAAGGTACATCCTCTACCACTGGGGCCAGACAAGGCAGCCTTCTGCTACATATGTGCCAGGGGCCTCAGAGCAAGCCATGTATGCTTTTTGGTTGGTGGCTTAGACTCCAGGAGCTCCCTAGGGTTCAGGTTAGTTGACACTGTTGGTCTTCCTATGGGGTTGCCATCCCCTTCAGTTCCTTCAGTCTGTCCCCTAACTCTTCCATAGGGGTCCCCAACCTCAGTTCAATGCTTGGCTGTAAATATCTACATCTGTCTCCGTCAGCTGCTGGTAGAGCCTCTCAGAGGACATCCATGCTAGGCTCCTATCTGCAAGCACAAAATAGCATCAAAAGCCTTCAGTATGTGGGCGCAACATACAACCTGAAAACAATTTCCTTCATCTCACATAGCCAAACCTCATTCGCTTGACAAAGATTCACTCACCCTTCAGCCTCCCTTTCAACTTTGTCAGAGATTAGCCTTCAACCTCAGCTCTGCCACTTTCCACATATTTAAATGCAGGGGAGTCATTATGCTCACACTATTGATTTACTTACTAGTGAAAGTGAGAGAATAATCTTTAACTTTCTTACTCTGAGGTTTGTTACATATGTTCTTGGTATAAAACGATCAGTTTTGTTGTGACATTTATCTTATATAAACAATTAGCTTCTTTTATTCATCTCTGTGACAAAATATCTGATGAAAGCAACTTAAGGGAGGGAGGTCTAATTTGTCTCACAGTTTGTGGCTATGGTCCAGCATGGCGGAGATGGCATGACGGCAGGAACAAGAGGCAGCTGGGTGCACTGCATCCACAGTCAGAGAGCAGAGAGCAATAGATGAGGAAGCCAGATGTCAGTGAAGGATGGAAGGGAGGGACATAGAGGTGGATGCACTCCCAAGAAAGAAGTGAAGACAGGTGTGCAAGCCACATTACTTCTCTCTAAGATCTCTTTATATCTAGGTCTCAGCAAGAAGGCAGCACCCATTCTGGGCAACAGTCATCCTTCAGTCAATCTTTGTGAAAACTTCCTCACAGAGCTGCCTCAAGGTGTGCTTCTCAGTTGACTTCAGATCCAATCAAGTTGGAAATCAATATTAGCCTTCATAATCATGTACTTCCCCTCAGTATAGTACAATTTCTTGTCTTCTTCCTCTTATTCTAATCTCCTTTATAAATAGCCTCCTTGTTGCGCTCTCTCTCTCTCTCTCTCTCTCTCTCTCTCTCTCTCTCACACACACACACACACACACACACACAAGAGAGAGAGAGAGAGAGAGAGAGAGAGAGAGAGAGAGAGAGAGAGAGAGAAATATGTGATATTTATCTTTTTGTGTCTGGTTTGTTTCACTTAGCATGATGGTCTCTAATTCCCTCCATTGCCTTGCAAATTATCTAATTACTTTTATGTTTGAATTAAACTCCACCATGCATACATACCATGTTTTCCTTGTGCATTTATCTGTGCCAGGCATCGAAGCTGATTTGGCACACTGGTTATGAATAGTATGACAATCAATGTGGATGTGCAAAGTTACATGTATGATGACACAGATTGCTTCGGGTGTATGTCCAGGAGTAGAATATTGGATCGGTTGTCTTCCTAGTATTTGGAGGACTACCATCATGATTTTCATGCTGGTTGCACCAGCCATGTTAAGAATGTCTTTGCTCCAACATCCCCATCACCAGTATTTCCAGAAATTATTTGGGGGTTAAAATAAAATTAAGTACAAAAATATATTTGGTAAAATATAAGGATATTCTCTTTTATATTCCTTAATTTAACTTTGCTCTCCATAGTGAAATTATCTTCAGTAAAAGCCACCTGCATTTTGACACATAATTCTCTTAAGTTTCTAAAGAAGAGGTTATGAAAATAATGCTTGAGTTCTGGTCCATTCTTCATTAGTTTATCTCCTTATATACGAAGGAAACTTTGGCAGGATAGAAACTTCCTTGGTTCATATTTTCTTTCATTGAGTATCTTTTGTAAATTGTAATTATATTTATTATAATACGTGAATGCTCATATAAATGTATGGTGCGTAGGGAGCAGATACACAATGTGGAATACAAGGAAGTCAAAGAACAACTTAGTACACTTCGTTCCCTTCTTCCACTTTACTGATGTTTCAGGGAACAAAATCCAGTCATCGGGTTTGCTTCACCCTATGGTAAGCACCTGCTGAATCTTTTTTCAAATTTTCCTGGTTATTTAATTACATAAGCTAGAGACATTTGAGAAGAGGGACTCTAAATTCAGAAAATATCCCTGCCAGATCAGACTTTGGTAAGCCTGTGGGGCATATTCTTAATTGATATGGGAGGGCTCAGCTTATTGTAGGTAGTGACAACCCAAGGCAGGCAGTCTTGTGTTGTATAAGAAAGCAAACTGAGCAAGTCATGAGTGGACAAGCCACAAGCCACTGTAAGTAGCACTCCTCCTTTCAGATAACTTCCCCTCTTTTAGATAACTCTAGCTTATGTCAAGCTGACAAAACAAATTAATCAGTACGCCATCCAAACAGGAAGTATCAGGACAAAAGGAGTTCACCACTGCAAATTCTACCAAACATTGAAGGAAGAGAATAGGCCAATTCATTTTAGTCTTTTTCAGAAGATAGGAATAAAGGGACTGCTTCCTAATTGCTTCACAAGGGCAACATTGCTCCATTAAAAAAAACCTAGGCAGTGATATTGCAAGAAAAACAAATCACACACGACAATCAAGTGCTATTCATACTGTGTGTGCAACTGTGCTTTATCATTTCAAACTCAGCTTAACACAGCATGTTGACTGTCTAGAAAATCTCACAATCATAACAATAGATGTGGAAAAATCATTCTGCACAAATTTACCAACAGTTCATGGTAAACACACTTAGTAAAGCAGGAATAGAGGGGAAGACCCTTCCTTGATAAGAAGCACTGACACAGATGCAGAGTACAGCATCTGTAACAGTTGAACTTGAATCATTCCCAAGGACACAAAGCAGAAATGTCCCTACACCCTGCTTCTTTTTAATGTTGTACTGGGAGCCCTACATAAATGTAATAAGAGAAAAGAAAAGAAAAAGTATATAATCTGAGATAAACTAAATAAAAATGTTCATGATCATCTGGTTCAAAAACACAAACTGAATGAAACAACTGCATTTGGAAGTAATGAGAAATTATAGCATCAAATGCATACAATCTCCTCATATACCAACAAGAAACAAGAAATTTTGAAATAAAAACCATATTACTAGTCATAGTAGCAGATTTCCCCAAGTTAAAAAATAGAAATTTATCAAGATGTGTATATAACTTATAAGAGGAACTCTATAAAACACTGATGACAGAAATAAAAGAACTAAATGAGAGACATGATGTACTCATAGGTTGATAGACCATATTATCAACAAGTCAGTTATTCCACATTTGTTATGTATGGCCAATGCAATCATATCCAACTATCTTGGTTTATGTAAATAAACCAATTTTAAAGGTGACATAGAAAAGTAGTAGACCTAGAACATCCAACTCCATGATGACACAGAAAAGCAAAGTTGAAGAGAACTGAGTCTATATGATTCATTGTTGAAGTCTTAGTAAAATGTTAGAAAAAACAGAATAGTAGACAAATTGTGAGCCCAGAAATTGCCCCTCATGTATTTACTCTGAAAGACATAAAACTCTTAGCAAGTAATATAGCAGAAAGCTTTTGGGAAATGATCATGGTGTTTTAGATGCCCTAAAGACATGATCAATGAAAAAATAATTGATAATATTTATTTCATTAAAATAAAAAAGCTTGTGCCCAGTAAAAGGCAATAGTAAGATAATAATAAGACCATTTGCAAACTGTTTGCAAAGACCATATCTGTTTTAGTCAGTGATAAATGCCTCCAGAAAGTTAAAGGAGGCAAGGTATATTTTGGCTCATGGATTCAAAGGTTTCAGTTCAGTCATATGACTCCATTGTTGTAAGCCTGTGGGAGGAGTGAATATATAGTAGGAAGCACATGGTAAAGAAATGCAGCTTACTCCATGATGTAAAGGGAAACGAGAAGGAGAGGAGCCAGGAAGAACACATCCTATTTCTCACAGTTGTCACTGACTTTTAATGTTTCTGCAACCTCCAAAAGAGTGCCACCAGAAAGCCTTCAATGAATAAGTCTGTGTGGACATTTTATATCTAAGTCACAATATCTAATAAAAAAAACTTTATCTGTCATATAAATAGAATGCTTAAAAATCAACAATAAGAAAACAACCAGATTTTAAAATGTCATAAGCCAGGATATCCTTTAGTAGATAGAAATTGTAATGTATACTAATGACTGTATATACAGTATAAAATTCAACAATAAAAAAAGAGAACCAAGCCACAAAGGGACATAGAAAAAACACAAACCATACTATGACATGAAATAAGACATGGCTTTAAGTTTTGCATAGTATCTGATTCTAAATACATGTCTTTATGGAAAATAAAAACATAGAAGCAATAAAGTAAACCTAATTATTATTGAGTAGGAAAAGATCAGTAGCATAATGGTTAATCTTGAGTGTTGACTGCAACAAGAAATGCCTACAAGCTAGTTATAGACCATCTCTGGATGTGTCTGAGAGGACTTGTCCAGAGACAGTTAACTAATGAAAAAAAACCACCATAATGTTCAGGAAATCATCCCATAAGTTGGGCACAGTACAGAATAAGATGTGCAGAAGGAGAAAGCCAGGGACTGTGGTAACCATTCTCTCCCTTCTCCCCTCCCCTCCTCTTTCTGTGGACAAAAAAGTGGGCTGCTCTTCTCTGCCCTGTGCTCCTCACTTGGATGAACTGAAACTGTGAAACTATTCGCCAAAGTTTTCCCCTAAGTTACTCGTTCATGTGTGTTGCCACAGCTGTAATAAACTAACACAAATGAGCAGAATATAGAAGATATTTAGCATGGTGAAAATTTTCTGTATCATACTAAAATGGTAGGTTCATGCCATTATCTGCCAAACCCAGTCGAATACATAAAACCAAGATCAAACCCTTCTGTAAACTATGGATCTTAGGGGAAACTAATATGTGTACATTGATTTACTACTTTTAACAGAAGTACTGGTGTAATTTCATGTTGTTACCGTAGAAATCGTGCATGTGTGATGGAACATTTATGAAAAAAATATCTTTTAGTAAACACACACACACACACACACACACACACACACACATATACACACAACCATAAAGCCACATCTTTGTTTGCTTTATATTGTGGTGATAAAACACCATGACCAAAAGCAACTAGTGAGAAAAAGTTTATTTCATCTTAAAATTCTCAGACCACACTCCATCACTGAGTGAAGATAGGGCATTAACTCAAGGCAGGAACTGAATCAGAAGCCATAATGCTGCTTACTAGCTAGCTCTTGGTAGCTTGCTCACATGGCTTCCTTATACACACCAGGATCACTTGGCCAGGTGTGGTACCACCCAAAGCGGGCTGGGTCTTCTCACATCAGTCATCAGTTAAGAAAATGCCCCCACAGACTTGCCTACAGGCAGTCTGATAACACAATTTCTCATCTAAAATTCTCTATTACTAAATGACTCAGCTTGAATCAAATTGATAAAAGAACCTAACCAGCATAATGTGTGCATATTATATACATAATATTTTATATATTACACAATTGATCTGCATAATTGATCTGGAATCAGAATTCAAGGTCCAGAAAAAATGCACAATTCAACGAACAGTTGATTTTTCACACTCTGACACAATCCATACAATGGTTCTCAACTTTCCTAATGCTGCAACCCTTTAATACACTTCTTCATGTTGTGGTGACCCCCAACCATAAAATTATCTTACTGATACTTTATAACTCTATTTTGTCACTGTTATGGAATGTAATGTAAGTATCTGATATGCAGGATATCTGAAATGTAACCCTCAAGGGGGTTGTGACTCACAGGTTGAGAACTACTAATCTAGTGGAAGCAAGTTTTACCACTGGTGCTGGGACACTCAAACACCACATCGAGAGAATGTTCTTCTTATTTTTGTATAAAGATAGATTTCATGGTATAAGAGCTCAAATAAAAGACCCAAAATCATAAAACTATCAGAAGAAGGCATCATTTCTGTACTAGTTCTCAAGGACCTTATGTTTGTCTTATAGTATCTTAGACTTGATATCAATAGCAAAAAGAAAAGAAAGATGAAGGAAATTGGACTTCATAAAAATTAAATCATTATTTCACTTGACATGACGCCACACAACTTTAACCTCATCATTCCAGAGGGGGAACGTTATGAATTGGAGCCCAGTGTGGTCTACATGGGGAGTGCCAGACCAGACAAGCTACATAGAGAAAACTTGTGTGAAAAAACTAAAAAGATTTTAATTAAACCATCAAAAGGTATTATCAAGAAAATCAAAAGGCGGTGGCTGGAGAGATGGCTCAGCGGTTAAGAGCACTGACTGCTCTTCCAGAGGTCCTGAGTTCAATTCCCAGCAACCAATGGTGGCTCACAGCCATGTGTAATGGGATTTGGTGCCCTCTTCTGGTGTGTCTGAAGACAGCTACAGTGCACACATATACATGAAATAAATGAATAAATCCTTAAGAAAAAAGAAAATCAAAAAGCAATTAGAGTAAATACATATTTGATAAAACTTTATCATTCAGATATAATGAGAATCAGTCTATAACAAAAAGAAAAATAATGTTATAAAAAGCAGCAAGCCCGTGTTTCTCCAGAAAGAAATGCCAATGTCCACTAACGTGAGATGCTCATCATTCAGTCACTAATGAAGCATAAACATAAATCACTTCACATAGTATAGCTAACAGGCTATAATTATGCTAATAAGGACAAAATTATTAACAAGGAGGTAAAAAGTTTGAAGTCCCTGTTTATTAATAATGAGTTTTTTTTAACGATGTATTCATTGAACAAAAGACTGACAGTTCCTCAAAGATTTAAACAAAATTAACATTTGATTCAATTTTAGATACATAGCAAAAGAATTAAGAACAAGGACTCAGATGGGTTCCTTAACACAAATATTTGCTACAGGTGTATCTTAAGGTTTCTATTGCCATGAAGAGACACCATGACCATGGTAAGTCTTATAAAGAAAAATATTTCACTGGGCTGGCTTATAGGTTCAGAGGTTCAGTCCATTATCATCGTGGCAGGATGCGTTGTGGCATGCAGGCAGACATGGTGCTGGAGAAGGAGCTGAGAGTTTTATATCAGCAGGAAGAGAGAGTGACACTGGACCTGGCGTGGGCTTCTGAAACCCTAAAGCCTGTCCCCAGTGACACACTTCCTGCAACAAGGCCACATCCACTTCAACAAAGCCACACCTCCTAATAGTGCCCCTCCTTAAGCATTCAAATAGGAGTCTATGGGAGCCATTCTTATTCAAATCACCACAAGGTGGAAGCAATCCCGGTGCTCTGGCAGATGAATGGATAGAGGTGTATACAGAGAGTGGGCTATTACTCAGTTTTAAGAAGGAATGAAATTCAGGTGCATGCTACAACATGCACAGACCCTGGAAACAGACTAAATGAAGAAGCCAAATACAGAGTTCACATATTTCTTAGTGTCTTGGCAAAGAAAGCATCTGGTCTAGACAAATGTCTAAGTACAGAAGGTAAATCTGTGGTTAGTGGGCTGAGAGGAGGAAAGGCAGGAATGGCACATGGACAGCTATAACTTGATGACTACCAAATGGTCTGACTCAGGGACAAAATGGTTGTACAACATTGTGACTCTGTTAATAGACTTTAAAATGATTATATGTATGTGATATAAATTCACTTCAATAAAAATTAAGTTTTGGACTAAAACCTTAAACATTTACTTTATTATTACTCAGTAATTATACAGGGGCTGGAGAGATAGCTCCACTGTTAAAGAGCCCTTGCTGCTCTTACAGACAACCTCGGTTGGGTTCTCAGCACCCAAATAGTGGCTCTCTTTAGACCTCCATGGGTACCAGGCATGCACATGACACTTTTCCATACATGCAGGTGAAACACACACAGAAATACATTTTTGTCTCAAAAATAAATAATTAATAGATAAATAATAAAAATAAAATTTTTAAAATGATTTTGACAAGAAAACACCAAGCACCCTTTGATTCTAAGATAGTGGCTAACAGTGGATAGTGGCTTGCAGTGGATAATGGCTAGCAGGGTTATCTTTTTTTAGTTTAAATTTGTCATCCTCCTTTACCTATTCTTAATCTCCATCAAGACAAGATGTTATGGAAAATTATCATTTTCTTTTGAGACGCTTCCCTCAGTGTAACTTCTTCACAGTTAGAAGGTGTTACCTGGTGGGATATGTGTAGAATTGCCTGAAGTGCTTCTGGTCCACGTCACACACATACATCACTTCATACATTTCAGGGTTCTATCCAACAGTGTAATGTGTATCACTGGATACTATTTAAATTTGTATTCTTTAGTCTCATACATAATTGGTGAGTGTTTGAGCCATATCCCTGTTACTGTCCAATCATAACCTCTGTCACTGCTCTGAGTAGCAAGGACGGTCAGGCAGAGATGTTATGGGTATGTAATCTCATGACTATCAGTCCATAAAGAAGGTCTCACAAATTCTTAGGTTCTGGGAAGATAACTTGTACCTATTCTAAATTAGAAACATAATTAGGATTAATTTTACTCCTTCGTGATAAGAGTGCATGACTGTTGATTTTCAGCTTGGCAGACTCTAGAATCACCACGTAGACAAAGCTCTGGGTATGTCTGTAAGGGAGATTCTAAAGAACCACGCTAAATGTGACTGGCATCGATGGTGATAAGGTGAGCACCAGCATCCTTTCTGCTTCCTGGCTATGCATTCGAACCAGTGAATCAGGCTCTGCCAACACACTCCACCATGACACACCCTCAAACTGTGAGCCAAAAGTAAACGTTCCCCTCCATTTCCATAAATTGTTTTTGTCGTGTGTTTTGTCCCAGCAATAAAAATAGTAGACAGTAGAATGTACTTGCCTAGAATATGCAAGGCCCATTTCAAAGCAAAGCAAAAGCCTTCCTGCTGGATGGGGTGGCCAAGGTCTAGTGTTGTAGGACGCAAAAGGATGAGGGGGGGTTATGAGGCCAGTCTAGGATACATAGCAAACTACTGCCTCAAAAGTAAATAAATACATTTATACATTGAATAATTAAAATAATTTCATATCACCTTTGCCCTTAGCTCAGCTCACATTGTGAATGAGTTGACTACAAATGGGTGGAAACATTTGTCAACAAGATGCTTTTAAAGCAACTCAAGGGGCTGGAAAGATGGCTCAGCAGTTAAGAACACTTGTTGCTCATTCAGAGGACCTAGGGTTAATTCCTGCACCCACATGGCAGCACACAATCATCTTAAACTCCAGTGTCCTCTTCTGATCTTCCTAAGCACCAAGCATACATGTGGTGCACAGACATACATGCAAGCAAAACACCTATACACATAAAATAAAAACAAATATAAATAATAATGAATTAATTCAAAAGAAAAATCATTCTCAAAAAGCTCAGTGGAATTCAGTCTTTTTCAAAACACTATCCATTATAATAATTAATAAATATGTGCAAAATACACATAATTAAAATAGTATGACATGATTCCTGTCTTGGGGCAAAAATTACACAATGTCATGAAAGCTAAACACTATTTCATGTGCCAGGGCATATAATCTTGCGATTGTAATACTCTGCTTTTCTTCCATTGCAGACCACTGAATAAAATGTGTGTTTAATTATCACAACTAATAGTTCCACTAATTCCTATAGTGATTAAAATTTCAATAGTTATCCAACCATTCACCAGAACTTTGACTACTCACTTGCATAGTCAAATTAATCTAGCTAGTCACACAGGGTAGAATAAAGTCCATGTTTAAAGCAATACTCCACCCGGTGGTGATGAAGAAGAAGCTCAGAAAAATTCTTTAGAATAAATGTTGCAACTCCACTGACTAAAATAGATTATTTTTCTCCCTTTTCTCTTTGAAGAAAAGAAAAAGCTGGAAATATATATATAATATATTATATATATAAATATATATAATATTTTATATATTATATATAAATATTTATTATATTATATATATATTAAATAATGATCTCTGAAAAACAAAATATCATCCAATACATAAAAAGCAAACCTTCAGGAGTAAGATTCCAGGTACAATGACTAATTTCAATATGTATATTTTGATACAAAGTACGTTCTAACTTTAACTCAAAAAGGCTGCATTAGTTTTCTCTTAAGTAAAAGAAAGACGAACACTTTCTTGAATTTAGAAAAGTCAAAATAAAAGGTAAAATTCATATAAATGGTTTTCTATACTATGGAGTGAAACACTCTTAAAAACAAATGCATTTTATACTGAAAAGAAATCTAGTGTTTTAAATGTCAAATGTGCTTTCAATCCTTTTACATTTTAGTAATGCAGGTATTTTATTTTGAGTTTTTAAGGTTATTAACTTGGTTATTTTCTCACTTTGATATGATGAAATACCTGATAAAAGCAACTTAACAGCTTTCTTCTGGCTCACCTACTGTGATGGTTTGCACATGCTCATAACCAGGGAGTGGCACTATTAGAAGGTGTGGCCTTGAGGGACAGAGGTAGGCGGGCTTAGAAACCCCCCTGGATCCCAACACGGGCGGCTGAGGCAGGAAACTTTTGCCTGGAACACTAGGATTCCATAGTCAAGCAGCTCCGGGAGAAAATTTTCTCTCCCAGGAATGCGGAAAAGCTCCGAGCAAGGGCAAAAACGAGCCCCAGAGCTCACCGATTCCGCCCGGTTTCCGCGGGCCACAGAAATTTAGGGACAGCAACTTCCAGCAGCGGCCAGGAACCTCAGCTTGGGCCACAGGGCTCCATAGCAAATTAGCGCCGGGACAAAGATCCCTCTCAGGAGCTTGGAAAAGCTGGGAGAGGGCCAAAGACACGCCCCACAGCTCACCAGGAACTGCCCTGACCCGCGAGACACAGGGACTGAGATCAGACCCGGTGCCACAGCTCTCCAAACCCAAACACCTCTCAGAGAGAGCTGGTCTTCAAGGAGTACTGACACAGAGACCTGAAGGAGGGGCAAGCCACAACCAGACAGAGTAAGATCAGCTAACAACAGAGTCAACAATATGGCAAAAGCAAGGGCAAGAACATAAAGAACAGAAACCAAGAGTACTCTGCACCATCAGAACCCAGCTCTCCCACCACAGCAAGCCCTGGATACCCCAACACACCAGAAAAGCAAGACTCAGATTTAAAATCATTTCTCATGAGGATGATAGAAGACTTTAAGAAAGAAATGAATAACACCCTTGAAGAAATGCAAGAGAACAGGGATAAACAACGAGAAGCCTTTC
>JAPYYD010003152.1:0-14489 GCA_028551405.1 Uromys caudimaculatus
CAAACAAATCATAGACAAGATAATCAGGGAACAGAAAATCATAGACAAAGAAGTCAGGGAACAGACAAATCATAGACAAAATAGTCAGGGAACAGACAAAACATACACAAAGTAGTCAAGGAACAGACAAATTATAGACAAAGTAATCAAGAAACAGACAAATCATAGACAAAGAGGTCAAGAAACAGACAAATCATAGACAAAGCAGTCAAGGAACAGACAAATCACAGACAAAGTAGTAAAAAACAGACAAATCATAGACAAAGTACTCAAGAAACAGACAAATCATAGACAAAATAGTCAGGGAACAGACAAATCATAGACAAAGTAGTCAAAAACAAATAAATTATAGACAAAGTAGTCAAGGAACAGACAAATCATAGACAAAGTAGACAAGGAACACACAAATCATAGAAAAGGAGTCAAGGAACAGGCAAATCATAAACAAAGTTGTGAAGGAACACACAAATCATCGACAAAGTAGTACAGGAACAAACAAATCATAGACAAAGCAGTCAAAATCAAACAAGACATAGTCAAAGTGGTCAAGGAACAGACAAATCATAGACAAAGAAGTCAAGGAACTGACAAATCATAGACAAAGTAGTCAATGAACAGAGAAAACGTAAACCCAAAAGTCAGGGAACAGACAAATTATAGACAAATTAGACAAAAACAAACAAATTAAAAACAAAGTAGTGACGGAACAGAGAAACCACAGACAAAGTAGTCAAGGAACAGGCAAATCTTAGACAAAGTAATCAAGGAACAGACAAATCATGGACAAAGTAGTAAAGGAACACACAAATCATAGACAAAGTAGACAAATTCAAACAAATCATAGTTAAAGTAGTCAAGGAACAGACAAATCATAGACAAAGTCATCAAGAAACAGACAAATCATAGACGAAATAGTCAGGGACAGACAAATAATACACAAAGTAGTCAAGGAACAGACAAATAATAGACAAAGTATTCAAGGAACATACAAATCATAGACAAAGTAGTCAAAAAACCAGCAACACTTACACAAAGTACTCAAGTAACAAACAAATCATAGGCAAATTAGTAAAAAACAAACAAATTATAGACAAAGCATTCAAGGAACACAAAAATCATAGAAAAAAATCAAAAACAAACAAAGCATAGACAAAGTAGTCAAGGAACAGACAAATCATAGACAAAGTAGTCAAGGAACAGACAAATCATAGACAAAGTATTCAAAGAACACACAAATCATAGACAGGGTTTTCAAGGAACAGACAAATCATAGACAAAGTAGTCAACGAACAGACAAATCATAGACAAAGTAATCAGGCACATTCAAATCCTAGACAAAGTAGTCAAGAAACACACAAATCATAGACAAAGTAGTCAAAAACACACAAATCAAACACAAAGCATTCAAGGACGAGAGAAATCGTAGGCAAAGTAGTCAAGGAAGAGACAAATCATAGACAAAATAGTCAAAGAACACACAAATCATAGACAACGGAGTCAGGGAACACACAAATCATTCAAAAGCAGTGAAGGAACAGACAAATCATATACAAAGTAGAAAAGGAACAATCAAATCATAGACAAAGTAGTCAAAAACAAATAAATTATAGACAAAGAAGTCAAGGAACAGACAAATCATAGACAAAGTCTTCAAGGAACAGAGAAAACATAGACTAAATAGTCACGGAACAGACAAATCATAGACAAAGTAGTCAAAAACAGACAAAGTATTAACAAAGTAGTAAAGAAACAGAGAAATCATAGACAAAGTAGTCAAGAAAGAGACAAATCTTAGACAGAGTAGTAAAGGAATACAAAAATCATAGAAAAAGTAGTCAAAATCAAACAAATCATAGTTAAAGTAGTCAAGGAACAGACAAATCATAGACAAAGAAGTCAAGGAACAGACAAATCGTTGACAATGTCGTCAAAGAACAGACAAATAATAGACAAAATAGACAGGGACAGACAAATCATACACAAAGTAGTCAAGAAACAGACAAATTATAGACAAAGTAGTCAAGGAACATACAAGTCATAGACAAAGAAGTCAAAAAACCAGCAAAACATACACAAAGTAGTCAAGGAACAAACAAATCATAGGCAAATAAGTAAAAAAACAAACAAATTATAGATGAAGCATTCAAGGAACACAAGAATCATAGAAAAAGAAATCAAAAACAAAAAAACCATAGAAAAAGTAGTCAAGGAGCAGACAAATCATATACAAAGCACTCAAAGAACACAGAAATCATAGACAAAGTAGTCAAGGAACACACAAAACATAGACAAAGTAGTCAAAAACAAACAAATCATAGACAAAGTAGTCAAGGAAAGACAAATCATAGACAAAGTAGTCAAAGAACAGTCAAATCATATACAAAGTAGAAAAGAAACAATCAAATCATACACAAAGTAGTCAAGGAACACACAAATCATAGACAAAATAGTCAAGGAACAGACAAATCATAGACAAAGTAGTCAAAGAACAGTCAAATCATATACAAAGTAGAAAAGGAACAATCAAATCATACACAAAGTAGTCAAGGAACACACAAAAAATAGACAAAGTAGTCAAGGAACAGACAAATCATTACAAAGTAGTCAAGGAACACACAAATCATAGAAAGGGAGTCAAGGAACAGACAAATTATAGACAAAGTATTAAAGGAACAGATAAATCTTAGACAAAGCAGTTAAGGAACAGACAAATCATATACAAAGTAGTCAAGGAACAACAAATCATTGACAAAGTAGTCAAAGAACAGACAAGTTATAGACAAAGTAGTCAAGGAACAGACAAATCATAGAAAAAATAATCAGGGAAAAGACATATCATAGACACAGTAAACAAGGAACAAATTATAGACAAATTAGTTAAGAAAAGACAAAACATAGACAAAGTAGTGAAGGAACAGAAAAATCATAGAAAAAGAAGTCAAGGAACAGACAAATCAGAGACAAAGTCGTCAAGGAACAGACAAATCATAGATAAAATAGTCAGGAAACAGACAAATCATACACAAGGTAGTAAAGGAACAGACAAAATATAGACAACTTATTCAAGGTACATTCGAATTATAGGCAAAGAAGTCAAGGATCAGACATCTTATAGACAAAGTCGTCAAGGAACAGACAAAACATAAAAAAAGTAGTACAGGAACACACAAATCATAGACAAAGTACCCACTATCAAACAAATCATAGTCAAATTAGTCAAGGAACAGACAAATCGTAGACAAAGTCAACAAGGAATAGAGAAATCATAGACAAAATAGTCATGGACAGAAAAATCATACACAAAGCAGTCAAGGAACACACAAATCATAGATAAAGTAGTCAAAAAACAAGCAAAACAGAGACAAAGTAGTCAAGAAACAAACAAATCATAGACAAAGTAGTCAAAAACAAACAATTATACACGAAATAATCAAGGAACACAAAAATTGTACACAAAGAAATCAAAAACAAACAAACCATAGACAAAGTAGACAAGGAACAGACAAATCATAGACAAAGTAGTCAAGGAACAGACAAATCATAGATAAAGTAGTCAAGGAACAGACAAATTATAGACAAATTAGTCAAGAACATACAAATTATAGACGAAGTAGTCCAGGAACACAAAAATCATAGACAAAGAAATCAAAAACAAAGAAACCATAGACAAAGCATACAAGGAACAGACAAATCATAGACAAAGTAGTCATGGGACAGACAAAATAGACAAAATAATCATGGAAGAGACAATTCAAAGACAAAGAAGTCAAAGAAGAGACAAATCATAGACAAAGTATACAAGGAACAGACAAATCATCCACAAAGGAGTCAAGGAACAGACAAAGTATAGACAAAGTTTTCAAGGAACAGACAAATCATAGACAAAGTAGTCAAGGAACAAACAAATCATAGACAAAGTAGTCAGGAACAGACAAATTACAGACAAAGTAATAAAGAAACAGACAAATTATAGACAAAGAGGTCAAGGAACAGACAAATCATAGACAAAGTAGTCAAGGAAGAGACAAGTCACAGACAATGTAGTAAAGGAACAGGCAAATCATAGACAAAGTAGTCAAGAAACAGACAAATCATAGACAAAATAATCAGGGAACAGACAAATCATAGACAAAGTAGTCAAAAACAAATGAATTATAGACAAAGTAGTCAAAGAACAGAAAAATCATAGACAAAGTAGTGAAGGAACAGACAAATCAGACAAAGTTTTCAAGAAACAGACAAATCATAGACAAAGTAGTCAAGGAACACACAAATTATAGACAAAGTAGTCAAAAACAAAAAAAGCATAGACAAAGTAGTCAAGGAACAGACAAATCATAGACAAAGTATTCAAAGAACACACAAATCATAGACAGGGTTTTGAAAGAACAGACAAATCATAGACAAAGTAGTCAACGAACAGACAAATCATAGACAAAGTAGTTAGGAACATTCAAATCCTAGACAAAGTAGTCAAGAAACACACAAATCATAGACAAAGTAGTCAAAAACACACAAATCAAAAACAAAGCAGTCAAGGAATAGAGAAATCATAGGCAAAGTAGTCAAGGAAGGGACAAACCATAGACAAAGAATTTAAAAAACCAGCAAAACATACACAAAGTAGTCAAGGAATACACAAATCATAGACAAAGTAGTCAAGGAACAGAGAAATCATACACAACGTAGTCAAGGAACACACAAATCATAGAAAAGGACTTAAGGAACAGACAAATCATAAACAACGTAGTCAAGGAACAGACAAATTATAGACAAAGTATTAAATAAACAGATAAATCTTAGACAAAGAAGTGAAGGAACAGGCAAATCATATACAAAGTAGTGAAGGAACAACAAATCGTTGGCAATGTAGTCAAAGAACAGACAAATTATATACAAAGTAGTTAAGGATCAGACAAATCATAGACAAAGTAGTCAAGGAACAGACAAATCATAGACAAAGTAGTCAAGGAACAGAAAAATCATACACAAAGTAGTCAAGGAACAGACAAATCATAGACAAAATATTCAGGGAATAGACAAATCATAGAAAAGTAGTCAAGGAACAGACAAATCATAGACAAAGTAGTCAAAGAACAGACAAATCATAGAAAAAGTATTCAAGGAACAGAAAAATCATAGACAAAATAATCAGGTAACAGAAAAATCATAGACAAAGTAAACAAGGAACAGACAAATTAAAGACAAATTAGTTAAGGAACAGATGTATCATAGACAAAGTAGTCAAGGAACAGAGAAATCAAAGACAAAGTAGTCAAGGAATACACATATCATAGACAAAGTAGTCAAAAACAAAAAAAATCATAGACAAAATAGTCAAGGAACAGACAAATTATACATAAAGTCGTCAAGGAACAAACAAATCATAGACAAAATAGTCAGGGAACATACAAATCATACACAAAGTAATCAAGGAAGAGACAAATTATAGATAAAGTATTCAAGGAACATACAAATCATAAAAAGTAGTCAAAAAACCAGCAAAACTTAGACAAAGCAGTGAAGGAAGAGACAAATCATATACAAAGTAGAAAAGGAACAATCAAATCATAGATAAAGTAGTCAAGGAACAGACAAATTATAGACAAAGTATTCAATGAACAGATAAATCTTAGACAAAGCAGTGAAGGAACAGACAAATCATATACAAAGTAGGGAAGGAACAACAAATCATTGGTAAAGTAGAAAAGGAACAGACAAATCATAGAAAAAGTTGTCAAGGAAAAGAAAAATCATAGACAAAGTATTCAAGGAACAGACAAATCATAAACAAAGTAATCAAGGAACAGACAAATTATAGACAAAATCGTCAGGGAACAGACAAATCATAAACAAAGTAGTCAAGGAACAAACAAATCACAGACAAAATAATCAGGGAACAGACAATCATAGACAAAGATGGCAAGGAACAGACAAATCAGACACAACATAGTCAAGGAACAGACAAATCATAGACAAAATAGTCAGGGAACAGACAAATCATACACAAGGTAGTCAAGGAACAGACAAATTATAGACAACATATTCAAGGATCATTCAAATCATAGGCAAAGAAGTCAAGGAACAGACATCTTATAGACAAAGTCATCAAGGAACAAACAATTCATAGAAAAAGTAGTACAGGAACAAACAAATCATAGACAAAGGAGTCAAAATCAAACATATCATAGTCAATGTAGTCAAGGTATAGACAAATCATAGACAAAGAAGTCAAGGAACAGACTACTCATAGACAAGTCATCAAGGAACAGAGAAATCATAGACAAAATAGTCATGGACAGAAAAATCATACACAAAGTAGTCAAGGAATAGACAAATCATAGAAAAAGTAGTCAAAAAACAAGCAAAACAGAGACAAAGTAGTCAAGGACCATACAAATCATAGACAAAGTAGTCAAGGAATAAACAAATTATACACAAAATAGTCAAAAACAAACGATTCATAGACAGGGTAGTCAAGGAACAGACAAATCATAGACAAAGTAGTCAATGAACAGACAAATCATAGTCAAAATAGTCAGGAACATTCAAATCTTAGACAAAGTAGTCAAAGAACACACAAATCATAGACAAAGTAGTTAAAAACAGACAAATCATACGCAAAGCAGTCAAAGTATAGACAAATCATATACAAAGTGGTTAAGGAAGAGACAAATCATAGACAAAGTAATCAAGGAACACACAAATCATATATAAAATAGTCAAAGAACACACAAATCATAGACGAAGGAGTCAAGGAACACACAAATCATAGACAAAGAAGTCAGGGAACACACAAATCATAGACAAAGCAGTGAAGGAGCAGACAAATCATACACAAAGTAGAAAAGGAACAATCAAATTATAGACAAAATAGTAAAGGACCACACGAATCATACACAAAGTAGTCAAGGAATAGACAAATCATAGACAAAGTAGTCAATGGACACACAAATCATGGAAAAAGTAGTCAAGGAACAGACAAATCATAAAACAAGTAGTCAAGGAACACACAAAACATAGGCAAAGCAGTGAAGGAACAGAAAAATCATAAAAAAAACTAGTCAAGGAACAACAAATCATAGATAAAGTAGTCAAAGAACAGACAAATCCTTACAAATTAGTCAAGGAACAAGAAATTATAGACAAGGTACCCAAAACAGACAAATCATAGAGAAAATAGTCAGGGAACAGAAAAATCATAGACAAAGTAGTCAAGGAACAGACAAATCATAGAAAAAGTAGTCAAGGAACTGACAAACCATAGACAAAATAGTCAGGGAACAGATAAATCAAAGACAAGTTAGTCAAGGAACAGACAAATCATAGACAAAGTAGTCAAGGAACAGACAAATCTTAGACAAAGTAGTCAAGGAAAATACAAATCATAGACAAAATAATCAGGGAACAGACAAATCATAGACAAAGTAAACAAGGAACAGAGAAATTATTGACAAAGTAGTTAAAGAACAGACAAATCATAGACAAAGTAGTCAAGGAACAGACAAATCTTAGACAAAGTAGTAAAGGAACAAACAAATCACAGACAAAGCTGTCAAAAACATGCTAACCATAGACAAAGTAGTCAAGGAACAGAGAAATCATGGACAAAGTAATCTAGGAACAGACAAATCATAGACTAAGTAGTCAAGGAACAGAGAAATCATAGATAAAGTAGTCAAGGAACACACATATCATAGACAAAGTAGTCAAAAAGAAACAAATCATAGACAAAGTAGTCAAGGAACAGACAAATCATAGACAAAGAATTTAAGGAACAGACAAATTATAGACAGTCTTCAAGGAAGAGAAAAATCATAGACAAAATAGTCAGGGAAGAGACAAAAAATAGACAAAGTAGTCAAGGAACACACAAATTATAGACAAAGTATTAAGGGACATACAAAGCATAGACAAAGAAGTCAAAAAACCATTAAAACATAGTCAAAGTAGTCAAGGAACAAACAAATCAGAGGCAAATTAGTCAAAAAACAAAAAATTATAGACAAAGTAGTCAAGGAAGACAAAAATCATAGACAAAGAAATCAAAAACAAACAAAACATACACAAAGTAGTCAAGGAACACACAAATCATAGACAAAGTAGTCAAAAACAAACAAATCATAGACAAAGTAGTCTAGGATCAGACTAATCATAGACAAAATAGTCATGACAGACAAATTATAGACAAAGTATTAAGGGACATACAAAGCATAGACAAAGTAGTCAAAAAACCAGCGAAACATAGTCAAAGTAGTCAAGGAACAAACAAATCAGAGGTAAATTACTCAAAAACCAAACAAATTATAGACAAAGTAGTCAAGGAACACAAAAATCATAGACAAAGAAATCAAAAACAAACAAAACATACACAAAGTAGTCAAGGAACATGAAAATCATAGACAAAGTAGTCAAAAACAAACAAATCATACACAAAGTACTCAAGGAACAGATAAATCACAGACAAAGTAGTCAAGGCACAGACAAATCACAGACAAAAGTAGTCAAGGAACAGAAAAATCATAGACAAATTAGTCAAGGAACAGATAAATCATAAACCAAATAGTCAGGAAACAAACAAATCATATACAAAGTAGTTGAAAAACAAACAAATCACAGACAAAGTAGTCTAGGAACAGACAAATCATAGACAAAATAATCAGGGAACAGACAAATCATACACAAAGTATTCAAGGAACAGAGAAATTAAAGCCAAAGTATTCAAGGAACATACAAATCATAGACAATGTAGTCGAAAAAAAAGCTAAACAGAGACAAAGTAGTCAAGGCACAGACAAATCATAGAAAAAATAGTCAGGGTAAAGACATATCATATACATAGTAGGTAAGGAACAAATATATTGTAGGCAAAGTATTCTAGGAACAGACAAAAAAACACAAATTAGAAAAGGAACTGATAAATCATAGAAAAAGTAGTCAAGGAACAGTCAAATGATCGACAAAGTAGTCAAAAAACAAGCAAAACGGAGACAAAGTAGTCAAGAACAAACAAATCATAGACAAAGTAGTCAAAAACAAACAAATTATACAAGAAGTGTCAAGGAACACAAAAAACATAGAAAAGAAATCAAAAACAAAAAAACCATAGACAAAGTAGACAAGGAACAGACAAATCATAGACAAAGTAGTCAAGGAACAGACAAATCAAAAACAAAGTAGTTAAGAAGCAGACAAATGATAGAGAAAATAATCAGGGAACAGACGTATCATAGACCAAGTAGACAAGGAACAGACAAATTACAATGTAGTCAAGGAACATACAAATCATAATCAAAGTTGTCAAAAACAAACAAATTATAGACAAAGTAGTCAAGGAACAGACAAATCAAATACAAAGTAGTCAGGAACATTCAAATCCTAGACAAAGTAGCCAAGGAACACACAAATCATAGACAATGTAGTCAAAAACACACCAATCATACACAAAGTAGTCAAGGAAAAGACAAATCATAGACAAAGAGGTCAAGGAACACACAAATCATAGACAAAATAGTCAAAGAAGACACAAATCATAGAGGAAGGAGGCAAGGAACACACAAATCATAGACAAAGAAGTCAAGGAACAGACAAATCATAGACAAAATAGTCAGGGAACAGACAAATCATACAAAAAGTAGTCAAGAAACAGACAAATTATGGGCAAAGTATTCAAGGAACAGACAAATGATAGACAGTGTAGTCAAGGAACATACAAATCATAGATAAATAGTCAGGGAACAGACAAATCATATACAAAGTATTTAAGGAACAAATAAATCATAGACAAAGTAGTCTAGGAAAGAGACAAATAATAGCCAAAATAGACAAGGAACTGAAGAATCATAGACAAAGTTGTCAAGGAACAATCAAATCATAGTCAAAGTTATCAAAAACAAACAAATCATAGACAAAGTAGTCAAGGAACAGACAAATCATAGACAAAGTAGTCAACTAACAGACAAATCACAGACAAAGTAGTCAGGATCATTCAAATCCTAGACAAAGTAGTCAAGGAACACACAAATCATAGACAAAGTAGTCAAAAACACACAAATCATACACAAAGCAGTTAAGGAAAAGACAATTCATAGACAACGTAGTCAAGGAAGAGACAAATCATAGACAAAGCAGTAAAGGAACACACAAATCATAGACAAAATAGTCAAAGAAGACAAATCATAGAGGAAGGAGTCAAGGAACACACAAATCATAGACAAAATATTCAGGGAACAGACATATCATACACAAAGTCGTCAAGGAACAGACAAATTATAGACAAAGTATTCAAGGAACAGACAAATCATAGACAAAGTAGTCAAGAAACAGACAAATCATAGAAAAAATAGTCAGGGTAAAGACAAATCATATACATAGTAGGTAAGGAACACATAAATATTAGACAAAGTAGTCTAAGAACAGACCAAAAAAAAGACGAATTAAAAAAGCAACTGACAAATCATAGACAAAGTAGTCAAGGAACAGTCAAATGATAGACAAAGTAGTCAAAAAACAAGCAAAACAGAGACAAAGTAGACAACAACAAACAAATCATAGACAAAGTAGTCAAAAACAAACAAATTATACAAGAAGTAGTCAAGGAACACAAAAATCATAGAATAGAAATCAAAAACAAACAAACCGTAGACAAAGTAGACAAGGAACAGACAAATAAAAGACAAAGTAGTCAAGATACTGACAAATCATAGACAAAATAATCAGGGAACAGACGTATCATAGACCAAGCATTCAAGGAACACAAAAATTATAGACAAAGTAGTCAAGGAACATACAAATTATAGACAAAGTGGTCAAGGGACAGACAAATCATAGACAAAGTAGTCAAAAACAAACAAGTTATACAAGAAGTAGTCAAGGAACACAAAAATCATAAACAAAGAAATCAAAAACAAATAAACCATAGACAAAGTAGACAAGGGAGTGACAAATCACAGACAAAGTAGTCAGGGAACAGAAAAATAAAAGACAAGGTAGTCAAGAAACAGACAAATCACAGACAAAATAATCAGGGAACAGATGTATCATAGATAAAGTAGCCCAGGAACAGAAAATTATAGAGAAAGTACTCAAGGAACATACAAATGATAGACAGAGTAGTCAAGGGGCAGACAAATCATAGTGAAATTAGTCAAGGAACAAACAAATCATAGACAAAGTAGTCAAAAACAAACAAATCATAGACAAAGTAGTCAAAAAATAGACAAATCATAGACAAAGTTGTCAAAAACAAACAAATTATACAAGAAACAGTCAAGAAACACAAAAATCATAGACAAAGAAATCAAAAACTAACAAACCGTAGACAAAGTATTCAAGGAATAGACTAATCATAGAAAAAGTAGTCAAGGAACATACAAATCATAAACAGAATAATCAGGAAACAGACAAATCATATACAAAGTACTTAAGGAACAAACAAATCATAGACAAAGTAGTCTAGGAACAGACAAAAAATAGACAAATTAGACAAGGAACCGACAAATCATAGACAAAGTAGTCAAGGAACAGAGAAATCACAGACAAAGTAGTTAAAAAACCAGCAAAACATAGACAAAGTAGTCAAGGAACATACAAATCATAGGCTAATTTGTCAAAAAACAAGCAAATTATAGACGAAGTCGTCAAGGAACACAAAAATCACAGACAAAGAAATCAAAAACAAACACCATAGACAAAGAAGTCAAGGAAAAGGCAAATCAGAATCAAAGATGTCAAGGAATAGACAAATAAAAAACAAAGTATTCAAGGAACAGACAAATCATAGACAAAGTAGTCAAGTAACAGACAAATCATAGACAAAATAGTCAGGGAACAGACAAATCATATATAAAGTAGTCAAGGAACAGGTAAATTTTGGACAAAGTATTGAAGGAACAGTCAAATCATAGAGAAATTAGTCAAGGAACAGACAAATCACAGACTAAGTAGTCAAGGAACAGATAAATCATAGAGAAATTAGTCAAGGAACAGACAAATCATAGACAAAGTATTCAAGGAACAGACAAATCATAGACAAAGTAGTCAATGAACAAAAAAATCATAGACAATGTAGTCAAGCAACAGACAAATCACAGACAAAGTAGTCAAGGAACAGAAAAATCATAGACAAAGTAGTCAAGGAACAGACAAACCATAGACGAAGTAGTCAAGGAATAGACAAGTCGTAGAAAAAGTAGTCAAGGAACAGACAAATCATAGACAAAGTAGTCAAGGAAAACAAATCATACACAAAGTAGTCCAAAACAAACAATCATAGACAAAGTAATCAAGGAACAGACAAATCATAGACAAATAAGTCAAGGAACATACAAATCATACAAAAAATAGTCATGGTAGAGACAAATCATATACAAAGTAGTCAAGGAACAGACAAATTGTGGACAAAGTATTGACGGAACTGTCAAATCATAGACAAATTAGTCAAGGAACAGATAAATCATAGACAAAGTAGTCAAGGAACAGACAAATCACAGACTAAGTAGTCAAGGAACAGAAAAATCATAGGCAAATTTGTCAAGGAACAGACAAATAATAGACAAAGTATTCAAGAAACAGACAAATCATAGACAAAGTAGTCAATGAACAAAAAAATCATAGACAATGTAGTCAAGGAACAGACAAATCACGGACAAAGTAGTCAAGGAACAGACAAATCATAGACAAACTAGTCAAGGAAGACACAAATCATAGACAAAGTAGTCAAAAACAAACAAATCATAGACAAAGTAATTAAGGAACAGACAAATCATAGACAAAGAAGTCAAGGAACAGACAAATCATAGACAAAAAAGTCAAGGAACAGACAAATCATAGAAAAAATAGTCATGGAACAGACAAATCATATACAAAGTAGTCAAGGAACAGACAAATTGTGGACAAAGTACTGAAGGAACAGTCAAATCATAGACAAATTAGTCAAGGAAGAGACTAATCATAGACAAAGTAGTCAAGGAACAGACAAATCATAGACGAAGTAGTCAATGAACAAAAAAATCATAGACAATGTAGTCAAGGAACAGACAAATAACACACAAAGTAGTCAAGGAACAGACAAATCATTGACAAAGTAGTCAAGGAACAGACAAATCATAGACAAAGTAGTCAAGAAACACAAATCATAGACAAAGTATTCAAAAACAAACAAATTATAGACAAAGTAATCAAGGAACAGACAAATCATAGAAAAAATAGTCAGGGAACAGACAGATAATACACAAAGCAGTTAAGGAACAAACAAACCTTCGACAAAGTAATCTAGGAACAGACAAAAATAGGCAAATTAGACAAGGAACCGACAAATCTTAGACAAAATAGTCAAAAAACAAGCAAATCAGAGACAAAGTAGTCAAGGAACAAACAAATCATAGACTAAGTTTTCAAAAACAAACAAATTATGCATGAAGTAGTCAAGGAAAAAAAATCATAGACAATGAAATTAAAAACAAACAAACGGTAGACAAAGTAGACAAGGAACAGACAAACCATAGTCAAAGTAGTCAAGGAACACACAAATCATAGACAAAGTTGTCAAGGAACACACAATCATAGACAAAGTAGTCAAAAACAAACAAATCATAGAAAAGGTGTCAAGGAACAGACAAATGATGGTCAAAGAAGACAAGGAACAGACAAATCATAGACAAATTCAGAAAGGAACAGAGAAATCATAGACAAAATACTCAGAGAACAGACAAATTATACACAATGTAGTCAAGGAACAGACAATTTATACACAAAGTATTCAAGGAACATACAAATCATAGACAAAGTAGTCAAAAAACCAGCAAAACAATGACAAAGTAATTAAGGAACAAACAAATCATAGGGAAATTAGTCAAAAAAAAAAAAACAAATTATAGACGAAGCAGTCAAGGAACACAAAAATCGTAGACAAAGAAATCAAAAACAAACAAACCATAGACAAATTACTCAAGGAGCAGACAACTCATAGACAAAGTAGTGAAGGAAGAGACAAATCATACACAAAGTAGTCAAAGAACAGACAAATCATAGACAAAGTAGTCAAGGAACAGGCAAACATAGACCAAATAATCAGGGAAGAGACAAATCATAGACAAAGTAGGCAAGGAACAGAGAAATCATACAGAAAGTAGTCAAGGAACACACAAAGCATAGACAAATTAGTCAAAAATATACAAATCATAGTCAAAGTAGTCAAGGAACAAACAAAACATAGACAAAGTAGTCAATGAACAGACAAATCATAGACAAAATAGTCTGGGAACAAACTAATCATAGTCAAGGAACAGACAAATTATAGACAAAGTATTCAAGGAACATTCAAATCACACAAAAGTAGTCAAGAAACAGACAATCATAGTCAAAGTAGTCAAGGAACAGAGAAATCACAGACAAAGTAGTCAAAAAACGGACAAATCATAGACAAAGTAGTCAAGGAACAGACAAATCATAGACAAAATAGTCAGGGAACGGACAAATCATAGACAAAG
>JAPYYD010003153.1:0-14488 GCA_028551405.1 Uromys caudimaculatus
GCTGGGAACTAAACCTGAGTCTTCTGCAAGAGTAACAAGTGCTCCTGACTGCTGGGCCATCTCTCCAGGTCCGTCTCTTTATATTTTTAAAATCTGAGACATGGTTTCCTTACGTTGCTGTCTTAGTCAGGGTTTCTATTCCTGCACAAACACCATGACCAAGAAGCAAGTTGGGGAGGAAAGGATTTATTCAGCTTACACTTCCACATTGCTGTTCATCACCAGAGCAAGTCAGGACTGGAACTCAAGCAGGTCAGGAAGCAGGAGCTGATGTCATGGAGGGATGTTACTTACTGGCTTGCTTCCCCTGGCTTGCTCAGATTGCTCTCTTATAGAGCCCAAGACTACCAGCCCACAGATGACACCACCCACAAGGGGCCCTCCCCCCTTGATCACTAATTGAGAAAATGCCTAACAGCTGGATCTCATGGAGGCATTAACTCACCTGAAGCTCCTTTCTCTGTGATAACTCCAGCTTGTGTCAAGTTGACACACAAAACCAGCCAGTACAGTTGCCTAGGCAGGTCTTGAACTTTCAATCTTCCTCTCAGCCTCCCAAATATCTGAGAGTATAGGCCTGAATACCATGCCCAGATACAACTGTATTGGATTTTAGACAAGGACCTTAAAAACCCTAGTCAAAACCACTGTGGCCTTCTCTTCTCCTCAGAGGCTATTGGCCAACAGCCTTTGAAGACAAATGGAGCAGAAATCGTGAGCAGGTTTCAGAGGGCCATGAGTATGACAGAAGAACTTCTGGAGACTGATCCAGTAAGACAAGTCTACTCCATTGTTCCAGGGATAGGGTATAGAAGGTTTCTTTTTTAAAAGGGGTGCAGGTGGGGAAGGCTGATGCAGAACAGGACTTGTGCACTGAGTTATGCAGTCTTGCAGAGAACTGTGTACAAGGTCACTTTTCAGACAAGGCCAGCTACCTGTGTTCAGGAACCCTCTCCAGACAAAGTCAGACAGAGACAAGGAAGCCTTGCCCATGAGGTGCTTCCACCTTAATAGCAGGGTTCTTCTCTAAAAGGCCATGGTTCGGAAGGCAGCAAATTCTTCATGGAATGATTTGGTTCAGAGTGGGAAGCTAAAGAGATGACCACTGGTGCTCAGCTCACTTTCTCCTTTTCTCTTTTTATTTGGTCCAAGACCTCAGCCATGGATTGGTGTCTCCCATATTCAGGATGGTTCTTCCCCACTCTGTAGAAAGTGAGTATTTAAGAGCTGTATTTCCTAGGTGATTCCAACTTCAGTCAAGGGGCTGTGGAGGTGACTCAGTGGATAAAGACTTTGCTCCACAACCATGAGGACCTGAGTTCAGGTCTCCAGCACCCAGGTAAACACTGAATGTGTTAGGTGGCCTGCTTTTACTCCCAGTGCATAGCTGGTAGAGATGGCTTCTCCAGAGCAAGCAGACTAGCCAGATAACCAAACTGCCAATCTCTGGGTTTTTGTGTGAGATCTTGCCTCAACATATAATGTGGATAGCGATTGAAGAGGAGACCTAATGTCAACCTCTGGTATACACACAGATGCATGTACACACACACACACACACACACACACACACACACACACACACACACAGAGGCATGCACAATGCCGCCAAACACACGTGAACATGCATGCATACGTATTAACCATCATTACTACTCTAAGAAATAAATCATTACGATCCATTTTCATAGTGAGGTGCATTTGGAGTTCATCACAGAAACACAGTTAGACAGCAGGCACTAGGCCCTTGTCTATGTGGAAGCTGATGTCTACTTCTCCAGAAATTCCCAGTTAAACCTAGGATTGAACAGTTACAGGCAGTCTGCTATGCAGCTGAGCCCATGAATCAGAAAAGGAGGGAATCTCAAGCCTGTGGTATGTGTTATATATCAACTCGAACCAATGCAATCTGGGATGGGGCGCAATACCAGACACAGAGAACTCAGCCAGTGAGGAACTCAGGGGGCAGGGCAACGCATTAGGAATTTTAAAACCCAATGTTTTGCAGCAAATTGGTGTGCCACCTGTCTTTGCCTTTTCTGTAGGCTAATGCCCAAGTTTGTAAGGCAGAAAATGTGTCACCTTGGCTACTCAGCATCTCCAGTACTCTTCTTATGAACTGAGGACCACTGTTTCTCACACTATGGGCTTTGGCTGAAGGACTGCCTAATTTATAAGAAAGAGATGAAGTATAGAAACTACATGGCCTTGAAGTATCCCGACAGGCATGAATGGTCTCCCGGCTATGGAACAGCTTCCAGTTGGCTTTCCTGATTCATCTACTGGGCGGAGGGGAAGGAAAAGTTTGTGGCTTCCTGGAGTTAGTTGAAAAGACCTATCTGGGTCTCCATGAAGACTCCAGAGACAGGACGCTATCTACCTGCTGGGTTCAATTTTGGGAGGGCTGGGATGCAGGGGTGGGAAGGGACTGCACAGTGGAGGTTAGGGACTGAGCACTTAGAGACCAAGCACTTTTTTTCTTGTTGTGCTCTGTGGCTCTGAATGGCCTGGAATTCACTATGTACACCAGGCTCCCTCAAACTCACAGAGATCCTCCTGCCTCTGCCTCCCAAGTGCTGGGATTAGCATGGTGTGCCAGTACATCTGGGCATTATTGATAATTCTCCTATTCTTACTTTATGTATTTCTTTCTTCTTGTCTTTCTTTCCTTGCATACTTTAGGTGATTTGAATGAGAGTGTCCCCACAGGCTTATGTATTTGAAGGCGTGGGCCACAGGTGGCCGTGGTGTTTTGTGAGCTTGTAGAACCTTTAAAAGGTGCAGCCTTGCTGCAGGAATACATCACTAGGGGCAGGCTTTGAGGGTTTATAGCCTCACCCCACTCCTTCCTACTGATTCTCCTTCCTATGTGCAGAGGAAATGAGATTGATCAGACAGCTTCCTGCTCCTGCCTCCATGTGATGCCTCTCCCAGCATGACATTCACTATTCCTCTAGTAAGCCAGAACAAACCCTTTCTCTCTTAAATTGCTTTTTGTCATATTTTATTGCAATAATAGAACAAATAAAATTAGTATAATAGTAGATTTCTTGGCTTGAGTGTTTGCATTAGCCAGGGTTTTCTAGAATAACAGAATTTATAGAATGAATCTCTTTATATATAGAAAATGGATTTATTTGAGTGACTTACAGGACATGGTCCAGCTAAGCCAAGAATGGATGCCTAGGAGCAGAAGGTCTAAGAACCCAGTAGATCAGTCCATGAGGCAAGATGTCTCAGTTGGTCTTCAGTATAGACTGGAATCCCAAAAAAGTAGGTTCTAATGCCAGTGAAAGAATGAACTTGCTAGCAAGATGAAAGCAAGCAAGCGAGGAACAAAATCTTCCTTCTTCCATGTCCTTTACAGGCTTCTAGCAGAAAGCATGACTCAGATTAGAAGTGGGTTTTCCCTGCTCAAAAGAAGTGGATTAAATTTTCGTCTTTGTGCCTCAAGCACTGGATTAAAGGTATGATTTTCACCTCAAAGATTCAGATTAGAAGTAGATCTTTCCCCTTCAAATTAAGCAAAATTCCCCCACAGGAATGTCCCTCTAGTTTCAGGTTTCAGTTAATTCCAGATGTAATCAAGTTAACAACCCAGAATAGCCATCACACTGGATTTCAATTTCCAGACAGTAAAGGCCAAAGGGAGAAAGGAACAAACAGTCTGCCATTTTCTGATCTCTGATGTACTCCAATTCTGGGGGGCCATTACAGCTTTTCCATCACAGAGATAATCAACCCCCTCCCCTCCCATTCCTTCTGACTGGTTCCTCAGAAAGACATGCTAAGGATATACCTTAAACCTAGTCAGAAGACCTTCCTTCTGATTAACTTTTTCTCTAGAGGATACCTGATAGACTGTTGGTTGTCAAGGACCAGCCTTGGCTTGGAGAGCGCTTCTGAGGTAGGGGTGTTCAGGAGCAGTGATAAGAACGATTCAAAGTCAAATCGTGGTTACAAGCTGATAGCTTTCTGAAGACCATCAGACAGCTCAGCTTTCACAAACCAAACCTCAGTCTTTTATTTACCTATCAATTCAGTCGTCCACCCCAGGTGCCCTTTTGATTATCCCACCAATGAGCCTTTTTCTTTTTCTTTTTCTTTTTTTTTTTTTTTTAACTTCAGCCCATTGACTCCCAGGAAAAGACAGCAAGCACATTTTTCTTAACATTGCAAGTGCATTCAGAGATCTGCCTGCCTTTGTAAGCACAGGCGATAAGCTAGCTGGGTGGGATCCAATTCTGAGATCACCATTCCCACCACACCTGGGCATAAATTCACTCTGTCCCAGTCTGATCTTGAACTCAGAAATCTGCCTGCCTTTGTATCTTTCTGATGAGCTGCCTCATAGTGCAGCTGCCTCTGTTCTTTTAGGTGTGTGAACCCCCTCATATATTTCACGCTGCATCCTTATATTTTGCATAGTTTAGAAATTATATATTTTTGAACTTATGTTTTCAGAGTTCTTTCCCACAGCCTTAATGGCTGTCCTGAAGGTCCCAGTTTTCTACTATTTTTTCCTGAGGAATAGAGACACACCCTTGCCTCCTGGACTCATGCTGTTTCTAATTATCATGGAGCCATTAACCTTAATAGGGAGGACATTCCTTGAAGAAGAAACATGTAAATATGTACATCATTATACAAACAAGCCTTACTCCCACAGCAACTGTCAATACTCATGGAGGCCCACACCCTGCTTGCCCTGCTCCAGGGGAAGGAAAACATGCCACACCATACCTTTTGCACGGCCATGCAGGACTTGGCAGTTGGATCTCCCCTGTGTTCCCACTAGAGCTTTATCTACAGTGGACTCAGGGCTCTGGGCAGAAGAAGTGGAAAGGAAGAGGCTGCAGTCAGAGTTGAAAAGACAGATAGTAAAAGACAGTGGTGCTATATGCCTTTAAATCCCCACAAGGATCTGCAGGTCAAGGTCTCCAGTATATTTCTTCATGCTGTTTGTCTGACTTTGGCATTAGGGTGATACTGGTTTATGTACTATGTTGGAAGCATTCTCTTGCCTTGTTGTATTTGAAAGGACTGGTGTGTGTGGGTGTGTGTGTGTGTGTGTGTGTGTGTGTGTGTATTCTTGTGTGTGTGCACACATCTATGCCCAGGTTTGCATGAACAAATGGTTCAGGTGTGTGTGGAAGACAGAGGTTGATGTCAAGTGTCTTCCTCAATCACTCTCTATCTGATTTTGTTTTTTTGAGAAAGGGACTCACTATGTAGCCCTGCTGGTCTGGACCTCACTGTGTAGATCAGGCTGGCCTCAAACTCACAGAGACCTGCCTGCCTTACTAAACCTGAAACTTGCTGATTCAGATAGACTGGATGGCCAGTGAGGCCTAGGGATCTTCCTGTGTATGCAGGTCCCCAGCAGTGGGATTGCAGGCATGTACTCCTCAACCCAGACTTCTATGGGTATGGGTGCGATCCTAACTCAGACAGTCATGCTTGCCTGGGAAGCACTTTATCTACGGAGTCATCTCCCAGTTCCCTGATTTTGTTTAGATATTGCGAATTACAGCTTATTTGTTGTTGTTGTTCTTTTGTTTGTTTGTTTCTCTGTGGAACAGCCCTGGTTGTCCTGGAACTCAATTGGTAGACCAGGCTGGCCTCAATCTCACAGAGATCCACCTGCCTATGCCTGCTGAGTGTAGGATATTAAAGGCATGTTTCATCAATGCTCAGCCCCTGATCCTACTTAAAAGAAAAAAAGAAGATTTATTCATCCACTATGTATATGGATGGATTGCTTACATGTGTGTCTGTGTACCGTAAACATATCGTGCCTACACACGCCAGAGGAAAGCATAAGGTCCCTTGGAACTGGTATTACAGATGATTGTGAGCTGCCACATGTGTGCTGGGAATTGAACCTAGGTCCTCTGCAGGAACAAGAAGTGCTCTTAACCACTTTAAAAAATATATGTAATTAGAAATATTATTTACATGCATGGGTGTTTTGACTGTATGTAGGCCTGGGCACTACCCACATGCTCGGTGCCTGAGAAAGCCAGAAGATGGCATCAGCATCCCTGGAACTTGAGTTGCAGACTGTTGTGAGTCACGATGTGGGTGCTTGGAATCAAACCTGGGTCCCTGGGAGATCAGGCGTTGTTCTTCACTACTGAGCCATCTCGCCAGCCTTACCCAGTAATTGTCCTCTCTTTCCTACATAGTAGTTCATTCATTCATTTTCTACTCACTCATTCCTCCCTCCCCCCTTTCTTTTTCAGACACACTGTGTGGCTGTATGGCCTGGTTGGCCTTTACCTTTATTTACTCCCCTTGCCTCAGACTCTTAGTGCTATACGGAACAGCCTTCATCTGCACTCTTCTTTAATCCTCAAGATGTTTTGTGTGTTGTTTAAATCTTCAATTTCTAGTATTAATCTACGCTTGGCTAGTTGTCTCTCCATGTAAACAATCTTGTTTATTCAGACCACAAGGTTACACATCATGTCCTTGAACTCTTCCTTTTTTTTCGTTTTTCCTTTTGAAGATTTATTTATTCATTTTATGTATATGAGTACACCATCACTGTCTTCAGACACAGCAGAAGAGGACATCAGATCCCATTACAGATGGTTCTGAACCACCATGTGGTTGCTGGGAATTCAACTCAGGACCTCTGGAGGAGCAGTCGTGCTCTTAACTGCTGAGCCATCTCTCCAGCCCATCCTTGAACTCTTGAGAAGTGTTTCTTGGATTTATGTGTGAATGCTTCCACACAGTCCTAGTGACTGCTTTTAATTCGCTGCCTGGGTTAGAGGTTAGATGGAATGATTCTCTTAATCTTCTTCACGTGTCCTTTCTTCTTCTCTTGGAGCAGATTTTGTTTTTCCTTGCTCTCTCTTGGCTACCTCTGTTGGTTTGTCATAGTTCACTATTTCTTCTCTGCCCCAAACCCACAGGTCCTGGATCTCAGGTACTGTTAGGGCCCAGATTGGACAGGAACAACTGAGGATACACACATGTAGTAGTCACTGGCACCCTGGAATGTGGTAAGTGTTGGGGTTCAGGAATTGCCGCAGAAACCATATGAATACTGATCTCAGTAAAGCAAGAATAGTTTATTGAATGCATACCCCAAGACTGGTTGCTCAGGACCACAAAAAGGCACTTGGGAGCCTAATTGTGGTACCAATCTGTTCTTAGGGCAGGCTTTTTATAGGAAAAACCAAGTTCAGAAGTTCATAAGGCAAGGGTGGAGGAAGTATTACATTTTCACTAACTAGAAAAAGAATTCTCAGTTGACCTTTGAATTGATCAGTCCTAAGTAAGGTAAGAGGGGTGGTGGACAGGTGGTGAGCAGGGGAGTTTCAGAGCATTGAGATAACAGAGCATAAGTAATTCAACCATAGTGTTATGACCTTTTAGGAGATTTTTTTCAGTGTCTGCTGAGAATCTGAAATTAATTTCACCTTTTTTTTTTTTTAAAGATTTATTTATTTATTATATTTATATGAGTACCCTGTAGCTGTCCTCAGACACACCAGAAGAGGGCACTGGATCCCATTACAGATGGTTGTGAGCCACCATGTGGTTGCTGGGAATTGAACTCAGGACCTCTTGATGAACAGTCAGTGCTCTTAACCTCTGAGCCATCTCTCCAGCTAATTTCACCTTTTGAGCAAAATGGAGACTGAGTACAAAATGCTACAGACATCTTAAAAGGGTCAGACCTCAACAGTTAGTGTCCCACCAATATTTCCTCCAAATAGCAAGGCAATCAAGAGTTGACTAAAGGAAGTGGGGGGGGATTGGTGGAGATCAGGGGTGTTGAGCCTTAGAACTAGGGTTAGTTAGAAGAAGAGTAGGAGGGATTTTACTTCACGATGGCAACTGCCCAAGCCATAGAGAGTTCCCTCTGCCCAGGGGCAAAAGTATAGAGATATGGAGACTCCCCATTTTCAGGTCTGGGCATTTCTGCTTAGGTATGTGAAGTCTTTCTAGAAGTAGACACCTGTAATTTCAGAACTTGGAGGACTGAGGCAGGAGGATGATGGACTCAAGACCAGCCTAGGCTACAAAGTCAGACTCTTGTCTCAAAACAAAACAAAAGAAAAACTATCCACCCTAAACCTAGTACTTAGAGACCTTGGAATTTGAGACACGGAACCCAGTGTAGGACTCAAATAAGGACTCAATCAACAATCTCAAGATCACAACTTTGGCCAGGCATGGTGGCACATACCTCTAATCCCAGAACCCAGGAGGCAGCAGGAAGCAACAGGGGATCTCTGAGTTCTAGGCCAGCCTGGTCTATGTATCAAGTTCCAGGCCAGCAAGAACTACATAGTGAGACCCTGTTGCAAAACCCAAAATAAACAAACAAGACCAAGCCTTCTTAAACCTTTTCTACGTGTGACCCCCTTTAAAACCTGAGCAATTAAATACAAAATTTTAAAGGTTTATTTTTATCTTATGTGTATGGATGTTTTGCTTGTATGTATGTATGTATGTATGTATGTATGTATGTATGTATGTAAGTATGTATGTATACTATCTGTATGCATGGAGACCAAGGAGACCAGAAGAGGGCATTGGATCTTCTGGAAGTAGAATTACATAGGGTTGTGGGCTGCCATGTAAGTGCTGGGAATCAAAACCAGGTCCTCTGAAAGAGGAGCCAGTGCTCTTAACCTATGAGCCATTTCTCCAGCCCTATATGAGAAATTTTTATGTGTCCATGGAGGCAGAGACACATAAAAATAGGTCTATGAATCCAACATGTACTAATAAAAATAATAAAGTTATTTAAAAACAACTCTTGGGTGTATGTTTATCCTGTTTTGCATCTCTGTCACTGTAATGAAACACTGACCAAGCTAGTCTGGGGAGGAGAGGGTTTATTTGACTTACACATGCAAATCAAAGTCTGTCAGGAAGGGATGTCAAGGCAGGAATTCAAGCAGGAACCTAGAGGCAAGAACCAAATCAGAGACCATGGAAGAATGGTGCTCACTGGCTTGTTTACCATGTACTCAGCCTCTTAAATAGCCCAGGATCATCTCTCCAAGGGTGGCCCCAACCATAGCGGACTGAGCTATCCCACACCAATCATTAAGAAAATGTCCCATAGACATATCCAAAGACCAGTCTGATGGAGGCAATTCCTCAGTTGAGGTTCCCTCTTCCTAGAGATGTCTAGGACCTTGTCAGATGGATAAAAATATCATATAACATATAATCTTACCATTCATTAAAGGCAAAAGCAAATTTGCATGCTAAGAAGTATGAGTTGCTTGTATGTTTTTATATAAAGGATTAAATGGCAGAATGTTTTCTACTGTGGGACATTGGGCATCTTCAATATCTCTGAGTCGATCTATATCTTGATTTTACTCCATCAGCATTGAGGTTGCCACTTTGCATAAAAATACTTAATACAAACTGGCAGACTTAATGCTTAGAGCCATTTCAGGAAATATTAGAAGTTATGTCCTAATCTCAAGATAAAATTCATTTAATGCTTTTCAAAATTGAATTTTATCTGGGTTTGTGGCTAAGACATGAGCCATTGTGTGTGTGTGTGTGTGTGTGTGCGTGTGTGTATGTGTGTGTATGTGTGTAAGTCAGAGGACAACTTCCAGGAGTTGGTTCTCTCCTTCCTCCATGTAGAACCCAGGAATAGATTTACCCCATCAGCCTTGGTGGCAGGCACCTTTACCCATGGATCCATCTTTAATTCCAGCAACAACAGTTGTCCCAGCTGAAACATTCGTAGGCTGCCCTTTCACTCCCTCAGCTGAAGCTGTCTAGAGTCAGAGGTACTTTCCATTCGTCTTAAATATTTATCAACCTTTTCTGATGAATTGGCAAAGCCATGGACAATATGGAAACAAAAATTCAGCCAAGAAATGACCACCAGGGAGCGAAACTATGGCAGATTTGTTTGTTACTCCTGACACACACACACACACACACACACACACACACACACACACACACACACACACTGCTTTAAGACATGGTCTCAGTATGTAGCCCTATGGTAGCACCACATCAAAGAATCTTACCCTCAAGCTGGTCATGGTGGAACATGCCTTTAATCCCAGCACTGAGGCAGAGGCAGAGGCAGAGGCAGAGGCAGAGGCAGAGGCAGAGGCAGAGGCAGAGGCAGAGGCAGAGGCAGAGGCAGAGGCAGAGGCAGAGGCAGAGGCAGAGGCAGAGGGGGGATGAAGCTTTCCACTGGACATTGTGAGTGACAGATCAGGGTCACTTAGGGGGTGATCTGTGGAATGTCCCTCAATCTGTGATGCAGGCCTTTCTTCCTCGGTCCACAGAGAAGTCCAAAGTGTCATGAACTAAGAAAGACTTGGCATGTGGAACTGAGGTCGTTCCTTCATGCGGGTCACCAGGAGGGTGGGATGTGGTGGTTTCCTAGAGGTGGCCATTCTGTTGTGTGGGTCTGACTTTGCTCTGGAAGGTGGGACTTTCACTTTCAGTTGCTGGGGATAACAGCCAGGCAGCTGCTTCTCCCTGGGATCCTATGTTCTGCTACTGGGCTGATGCACACAGGAAGGATGGCTGTGTCCCTTTCATCTCAGCCACGTGAAGTTTTGTTGTACATTAGGGACCTCTCAAGCTCCCCTACCTGCTCATCCTCCCTGCAACTCTTGAATACAAAGATGATCAAGGCCAGACATCAGCCTAGGATACAGTCTAGACTTGCAACCATGTTGGGCTCTGGTTGTCCCTCTCTCCTTCTCTGCCACAAGTGGAAGGAGTCTGACCAGCTTGAGCATGGTGAGCCTGGGTCTGTCAGTCCTTGCCCATCTCCCCAATTCCCCCCTTCTTGCTAAAAACCATTAGATTGTATTCCTGAAGCCAGTCCCTAAGGTCTCTTCCCTTAGACAGCAAATCTCTCCTCTTGAGGCTGACCACCAAGGTCCAGCTATCAAAGTATTGAAGTCCAGTAATCAAAGCCCCCCTTGGCTCACCTAATTAACGTGCCCAATTAAAATGAAATACCTCAGGCTAACAGAGGCTTTTCCCTACATCTTTATAAACCACCACCTGCCCATGTCTGTCTCCTGCTGTCCAGAGGCAGTCCTTTGTCCCACCATGGGACAAACACTCCTTCCCCCTTTCCCCTGTTTCCTCTCCTTCCTTTGTCTCTTATCCCTGCCCTCAGACCCCTGGGGAATCCTTTTTGCAGGGAATTCACTTGGGAGTCCTGAGCCAATACTTTTCTTGTCAATAACCATAAAAAAGGACAAAGGCCTCTCATATGACATCACCAAGCTTCCCAGGGCTCTGCTCAAGGGCCAGAGTGTGTGGGACCTAGCCAGCAGGCTCAGAGGGGAAGGTGACTTTGGGTCAGCACTCTCCAGACCCTGCAGGTCCTGTACTCTGTGCATGCTGAGGTTAGCCCTGGATAGTTTTGCTACCAAAATCAGTTGGGACAAATAATGACTTGTGAGATGCAAGGTGCCCAGGAGTTGTGACACACTATGTCTCTGAGCATGCATCTGCGTGAGCTCCTGGAGAACCTGAGTCTTGTGGAGGATTCTGTGAAGCAGGCTGGGTAGGCAGGTGGCAGGCTTGCTTCCCCTGAACCTTTCCTGTTCTCTGCCCAGCCTATGAGGGTTGCGAAGGAAGACAGGTTGTCCTGTGTTTTGGTGGGTAGGGGATCTCTGTGGGTCACAGAAGGACATGTTGAACAATCACACATTCCGCCCTGTGAACCCTTTAATCAGAAAGTCAAAGGTGGACCGCAGGTGGGGTAGAGATGAGCTCTGTCTCTGTAACAGCAGAAAGTCCTAGAAACTTTTAAGATTATTATCTTTTTCATCCATAATTTTTCCTTGAATGGAGCTCTGTCCTCAGAAGCTAGGAGCTCCATATCTAAAAAATGTTTGCAGATTCCAAAGAGCAGCAGGCTGCTGAGGAGGCAGAATGAGGCAGCCTGGTTGATTTGGGCAGCACATGGGAGTGAGGGATATTTCCTCTGAGCAAAGAGGCTTAGCACAGTCTGAGAGCTCTGCAATCTGCCTGTGGAGGCATTAGGAGAGGATGGGAAGGAGGGAGGGCCCTCTGGAAAGGGTGAATGGGCTTGATCTTTTCCCTGGGAAAGGATTAAAGATTCTCAAGTTCATTCTGTCCTGAGCTCTTGTCTCCCTGCCCAAGGAAGATGCCCTGCAGCCACTGGGAAGCAGGACTTGCTGAGAGCCTCTACCCTGCCCCACTTGGAGAGCTTGTGCACAGCTAGGGAAGGGAGGCTCCCAGGAAGGGCTTCCAGCTGGCCATCAGAGGGAAGGGCTGGAGCCTCCTACACTTCCTCCTGCACACAGGCAGCACACATCCTAAGGGACTCTGTAGCAGATTAGTAGGAGGTTTAAGGGAAGTGGGAGGGGGCCTGGCCTTTCCTTTCTCTTTTCCTTTCATTTCTTTTGTGGTACTAGACATCATTCCCAGGACTGAACAAGTGCTTTACCACTGGGCTATCCCACCTCTCAGAGTGACACAGAAACAGGAAACTCAGAGTGCAGGTGTGTCACCCAAGTATAGGGTCACAGCAAACCCTAGTCTTGCTGTCTGATAGCCTTTTTGGGTTCTGTAGCCTCTGTTCTCATGAGATGAATGAAGACCAGCAACTGAAACTGGATTTGCAGGGGAATTGCTGGGGTAGCTGTGGGTAAGGGAGGGAGAGGAAGCAATGTGTGTCCTGGCAGTAGTACCTTGCCACACTGTCTGGCCTTGCTCTTTCATCCCCACCTGACAGAAGCAACAGGTATCTGCATACTCAGTGTTCTGTCCAAAGGAAAAGCAATCACATCATCCAGTGAGTCTGTGCTGGTTATTCTCAGTGCTTAGGAAGGCTGACCGTGGAGATCCAAGTCTGGACCAAGGGTGCGACAAAGAATCTGCCATGGAATCAGGGCTTTGGATGGGGAGCATTTAGGATTTAGCATTTAGATGCATGCAGTTGTGTCCATTGAATCTGTGAAAATCCTTCTAGAGACAAACTAGAGGTAAAGCTTTACTCGGCAAAGAAGTAACACTCTCACCCACACAAGATGACTCTATACATTGTGAGACTTAAAGGAAGTGAACTAAGAATACATGGTTGACTGATATAAACACTTACGTAGCACACTGTAGGAAGGCTCAGAGCGTGTCCCAGGCACCAGCTTCTGTGTCTGTCAGGACCTTCTCACTGCACTCTAATAAGGTGTCACTCAACTCTGGACAGAGCCAGCGTGAGACTCAGGGTTCCTTCTCTTCACAGAGGCACAGGCCCTAGCCTGACAGGCAGACTCATGCTCCACAGTCCTTCAGATGATGTCACCCATCCTCATGGCTACACACAGTTCCCAGCCCAGGGGCAAGAACCTTGCTTCTCATCTCTCCGGAGCAGATTCAGTCCCTTCTCATGGCCATGTCTACAGCTGATTGTGTTTTCTTTGGATCTAAGCAGGCAAGAGGCCTCTGTACTGGTGATGGAAGAGTGCGGGTGGGCCCAGGACTGACTCCTTCAGCAGCAGCTCCAGGAACAAGGGCCAGTGAATCTCTGACTTTAGCTGCTTTGCTATTCAGAGAGGACCATGATACACCAGCATTCATTACAGATGTCCGCACTCCATCCCACAGTTTGTTTTTCTCTTCCTTTTATCCTGGACTCACAGAGAACTGTGAGGAATACTTTGAGACCAGAAGGACCAGGCCCCCAAAATCCTGTAACCCTCATGGCCTCCAGGGGTACTGACTCCTCTTCTTTCTCTGTTTCCTGAGTGTGGTCTTGAACCTTGGGCCTCCACAATGAGAATCTGTTGAGTCAAGGACAGAAAGGAAGTCATCAAGGTGGATTCAGGGTACTCTCCTGAACCTGGGCAGAAGATGTTCTCCTTTTTGACTCTGCCTTGAGTGGCATGCTCAGGCATCCCCTCCTCCCTTCCTTGCTTCTCAAGAGGGGTCAGGAGAGCCTGGAAAAGTGTCTGACAGCAGGCTATGAGACTTCGTGACAATTCACAATGTCTGAGGAGACTCCAGACTCCCCACCACATGGGAAAGCACTTGTCTGTGGTCTTGTTCACACCAGGTTGCCCATGTGTGGCAGCTCCTGTGAATGGGTCCTTCATGCCCTACAACTTACCACAGCTCATCCCACAGAGGGTGTGAGTGTGGCCGTAAGCACCTTGGGGACAGGAGCTATGACTTTCAGGAACAGGTGCCACTGAAAGATGGAATGAGTTCCAATCTGGGCAGTGATGCTGACTTCACAAGGTGAGTGCTGTGCCCTCTTTCTGGATAAAGGGATGCCTACCTGGATTAAAGGCAGAATTCACACTCATGGTCCATCCAAGAATACACTGGTGATGGTGATCAAAGACAGGTGCTGCATGAAGTGGAGAGGAGAGGAGACGGAACGCCAGGCAAAGGGAACTAGCAAAGAGTGGCTCTAATGTCTGAATGTGTAGACTTCAAACCAAAGCTACCAAGAAAGGATAGGGATGACTAGTGACTGTAGGGA